>VZTQ01006265.1:0-27664 GCA_013400755.1 Pelecanoides urinatrix | reverse complement strand
AAAGGATTATAATTTTAAAAGAAAAAAAAAGTGCACTTTTACAATATAATACATTTTTCCTGGTGCTGACTTTGCATGCATGCAGAATTTCTGATATAGTCAACATACTGTTCATTTTTATTCCTTCCACATAATATGGAAATTAAAGGACAGAAATGACAAAACCAGAGTTGCTTGCTTGGGATATAGCTTCTTCCAAAAAGAGATACTTTGTAAAAAAATAATTATTACCTTAGTTTTAACACTGGAGTAAATAGGTACACCCCTAGACTGCTAAGATGAGTGTAGTTCCAGAGTTTGCAGAGTCTTCAACTTATTTGTTTTTTAAGTCTTTGACTATAATTATGTTTCATTTTTCATAACAATTATAATCTTCTAATCTAGGTGGACTTCCTAGTATGATTTTTCATCTTTTGAGACCTCTGACTTTTTAAATATGATCTTGAGTTATTCTGTTCTAATGCACTGTTCAAATATCTGGAAAAGTTACCAGTGTAATGCTGTTTGTCATCATCTTATAATAACCAGTCGACAGGCAAGAAGCTATTAAAGCTTTTTTCTCCCTTGTGGGTTATTTGATTTGTCATTCTCCATTTTTGCAGCCTGTGTACTCAAACCAATTTGTGATAACACGACCAGAAAGCTAAATTCAGTAAAGAGTTCATGCTGACATTGTTATTCCACACAAGAGGCCCAGTAGGGAGAGATAATGCTATAATTCAGATAACATGATGAAATGAGATCTTGTATCACAAAGACTTTGGTGGATGAAGAAACATAAACATCTTCTCTTTTTATATGAATTAGAAGAAGATGTGGGGTCATACTGAAGTTGCATCTGCTATTTTTATTTAACTTTCTTACAGACAATTGAGCTGAACTGAGGCTTAGGGAGACGGTTGAATTACAAGACACTCACTCAATGCATATTTTAAGAATTTAGATTTACTTTGGCAGGTAGTTTTTATTTCAAATATTTGAAGTAGATCAGAAGAAAAACATGCAATGAGCTATATTTATCACAGTGGATACTTTAAAAGTAAATTGCATAAGCCTGGAAGAGTTTTAAGTTTCCATAATTAAATTGATATTGATTTGCTGAATATTTCAAAGAATCATTTTTTGTGAACATGGGACAGCCCAGAATATCCTTGCTTTTAGCAGTGAGACCATAGACACTAATAGTAGTTTATAGTGGAAAAGCTCATTTCTTACTTATTTTTTCAGCATTTTAGTTCAAATATTTTTCATTTTCAATTAATTATGTGCCATTTCTCATCTTGATATTTGAAATGGAATATTCCTACTCAGTTTGTTCTTATTTTTGTGTAAATGCAACGTAGCCCTGATAGAATTAGGGTTTGTGGGTTTGCATGTGCGTATTGCATATTGGTAACTGAATTTAGTTTGCATGTTATTTTTTTCTGAATGTGCTTCAGGAAAACCTGTATTTACATGAAAGATAATGTAGCAAAGAAAATTCAATGAAAATTAAAGTAGAATTTAGTGTATTGAAGAGATTAAAGAGGAATTATTATCTTGTACAGCCATACTGAACTGAGGTCAGAGAGATATGTGTTTTAGAAATTATTCTGTACTGTTGAATCTGAGGACTTTTTCCTTGAGAAGTTTATTCCGACAAATTATAGGCAAATAATTTCATTCATTCTTGCTAATTTGTTCTGAAAAATATGTACTGAGATGAATACCTGCAAATTTTAATAAAGAAAATTGGCAAAATGGCAGATAAAGAAAAATAAACTGTACTTTAATTAAATACAAATGAAGTTAGTATAAATATTGACATGAGGAGTTTCTGAACGTTGTGTTGGTTTTGTGGTAAACATGGTTTCAGAGTGTTTCTTTTTTGTTTGCACAGTTAGAAGCTTTACTGCCTAGAATGTGCTCTTAAACATGAAGGAATTCCATTTTCAAACAGCTTTCCGACCTCTTCTTGCTATCAGGTACATTTATCCTCAGAACAGCTCTTCAATGAAATTTAAAGTGAATAAATAGAGTATCTGGCTTCTGTAGAGTTCTTTTGATGTAGACATTTCAAATCGTTCAACCAAAGAGTTTCTTTTCATTAGGACCAGGTAGCGAAACTGAGTTGTAAAGCTGAAGAAAGCCCAAATGAAAAGTAGTATTTCCAGAATCCTGGTCCAGCTTAATTCATTAGCCTGCATATCTTAGTTACGATCTCTGCATCCTCACATACTGTGGAAAATCACAGGTTAAACCTGCTTAACGCTGCTGGCACTTTATATCTCTAAAAACTAATTTCTTTTATTAAAGCAAATCTGTGTTACTCGTCAAACTCAATAGTGGTTTTGGTCTTCCTTCCTTCCTTAGTGGATGTATAGAAGGTCAGTATTGGCAATGTTTTCAATATTGTTTATATCTTTGCTTCACAAGTATTTTATCAAAAGATAGTTCCAAATCAAAAAGATCTGAAAAAGCAGATGGTGTACCAGAAACTGTCATTTTTCAGGCAGGAGATACAGGAGAGGTCTCTGTGACCTTGACCCCAAACTAGGTGTTCCAGGGATTTTTCCTGATTGAGGTAATGACTGTCTCTCTCTCCAGAAATTTGTTACAAAAATCTTTCTCAGTTTTCTAGAATAATTTTTGGAGGAAGGCAAGGAAAATAATTGTCCATGACATTTTAAAAGAAAGCTTATACCAAAAGTCTATTTCTAATGCATAGGGGAAAAAAAATGCATTTGGGGGGAAAAAAAAAAAAAATCCTTGCTCAACTCTTCACGTGGTGCAAAACTGAGCTTTAATTTTCTGAGCAGAAGGACAAGAAAAGCTGAAAAAAAGAGAAGGAAAATCAGGTTGAATTGAAGAAATTTTCCCTTGCAGGGGAACAGGAAAGCTATATGGGGGGACTGTATATCCCAAATACCATGAAATCACAGTAGAAGCCTGCTAATTAATTAAGTCACTTGAACAGAAAGACTCTATCCAAATTCCTGTCCTATCCCAAAAGAACAAATTCACTTCCATATTTGTCTTTACAGTTGATACATCCTTGAGAAATTGTGATCTCTTACATATTGCAAAAAAACAAAGAGTTTTCTTCAACAGCTTTTTATCTACCAACTATTAGTGCTTTCTTCTAGGTCCAGACATTTTTTGCTGGTCCCAGACATTCTTTGAACAGAAAGGTCTAAACAAGAAAGATATCCTTCCTCCGTGCTCAAGATGGTTCTGTGTTTCATTTTTGTTTCTATTGTCTCTAGTTTGCAAGTACACTTACAGCTTTCAAAAAAACAGAGTGCTGGACACTTATAATTATAAAGAGATTGGATTAAAAAAGATTACAAAACCATCCAGATTTTAATATTTATGCATATATCATAACAATCTATTCGTTTGTGCTTGGGCACAGATTAAGCAAGGTTGAGTTTGGCTGCACAAGGGAAGAGAGAAGAATGCATTTTTCAAAATTCACCCACTATTTCTCTTGCAGTGACTTTATGAGCCCCAGTCATCTGCAAGGTCTGATCATCTTCATTGCTGGGATGTAAGATACATGTTTTTTTTTTTTTTTCATAAGAGGTTGTGCCTGACACAAGATTAACAGCATGCATGAAAGTATTTGGTCCATTGTGAATTGCAGCACTCTGTATGTGACATAAAATGCAGACTTGAGCCCAGTACATTTTTGAGACTTTTTTGTAACACTTAGAAGGGCTAGTTACAGAAAAAGTATAAATTAATTGTCCTGATTTGAACATAATGTGTATTTTAAAAAATTTGCTTAGGTCCTGTATTAAGTGATGTGCTGTGGCAAGATCTCAAAAGGGAATTTGGAAAAGAAGAGAATGTAGTGGTTTGTTTGGGAGGACATCTAAATGGCCTGAGATTATTGAGTAGCCTATCTAAGTAGCAGGAAATTTTCTTGAAATCATGATGAAAAGATTCTTTGTTTTTGTTGCTGGATGTATCAGTGAGTCATAAACAGGCAAGTCATAACCTCTTTGTGTCTGAATTTTGTAAAATTATTATAAATATCTATCGAATTCACAGATTGAGCTAAATTAGTATTTGAAAATGTATTGCAGTCTTTTAACCAAACTGTTTCTAAGAATATGAAACATTAAAATAGATTATGTGAAAATGTAGCTGTTTAAAATGGTACTGAGAATCTGTTGCTTTGTTTTGAAGGGGAAAAAGTAAACAAATTAAAGGTTGTGTAACAAAAGAACAAAATGGACACCCAAATTATGCAGCCATCTGCAGGACATATTTTAATGAGTATCACTGAGCTATTTTTACAGATCTTGAATCCTTTGGAAAGCCAACTGTTATTTACAAGCTGGCCTTATTAAGTGGCAAGGAATGGCTTTCGCTTTGGTATCTAGATGATTAAACAAAACAAAGTCAATGTTGATTAGAGATTTAGGAAGTTATATGAGCTTTTCTTTGTGACAATGAAGTAAGTATTGTATAAAGGAAATGAATACAGCTTTCTATTTTAAAGAAAGCAAGCAAATTAAAGAGTGAAAGTAAAGTGTTAGATATCTAACTTCATGGAAATAGCCTATTTCAAAATAGCAATAAGATAATAGAAACTTTTAAACACATGGGTCCTTAAAAGAACTGTGGATAAATGACAGCTTGCTTGCTTATTATCAGACTAACAGAGCCTTTCCCTTCCTTCACAATTTACCAGTTTATTCATTTCTTTGACACCGTGACACAGATTCTTTTTAACTAAAAAAAATCTGTTTCCTGAGGTCTTCATAAAAAGCACCAAAGGCCATTAAAGAAACACTGAAGCAAAGGGATTTTTAGTTATCATCGAATAGCCTTGTCTCTTAATGGCTGGGACACCATCTCATCCCTTCACCCACGCAGGGGAGTTCTGCAGCTTGCTGTAATCTGTGCTCTACAGAAGTGATACAGAAGGATACGAGCAGAAGACAATCCCGGCCTTTTGTCCACAGACTCACTCAAAATACAATTTTCATCTTAACAGTGCTTAGCTAGGTTGTAGGAATATTTCATTAGAGAGTATAAATATGTTTTGCTATGGCTAGAAAGTGGTGATATTGCTAATTCAGAGTGCATGATTTAATTATGTGGCTACTATGAAGCATTTATCATATCATATAAGGATACCAAGTATTTGGTTTTATGACATTTTTAGAATGTCTACTCAGTTTGGAAACTTCATTTATATTGCAGCACTTTCTAATCCGGGTCCCACTGGACTGAGTCCATTACACAGAGCGTGGCAAATAGTGTAAGAAATAATTCTGTTCTGGATGGAAATGATCCCACCTTCCTTTTGCTTATTTATTCCCACTAGCTATTGTATACTAAGATCAGGTTTTGTGTATTCCTTTTGTGAGCTGGATCAGGGAACTGATTTGGTAGAAAATGAACAGATTTTTTTAAAGTTCCAGTTTTATGAATTCATGAGTCCATTTTGGCGAAAGATGTGATGAATATGAGCACCAGAATAAGGGAGGCAGTAAGGGTTAGTACTGCGCAGGGAGGTTAGGAAATGGGGAAGTGAGATTGCCTCTTTTTACAGAAATGCGGGCTTTTGTTGGATTGAAGTCACTGCTTTGCCTAGAACCAGAACAGAGATGGTAAGTACGCAAAGTTAAAGAAAGCACATAGAGTTTCTATGTGGAAAAACTGGTGGTTTTTTTTTTTTTCCCAGCATTTATTTAGAAGAACTAAAGCAATTGGCGGTAAAGTGGGTTTACTTTCACTGCAATAATGGTCCATATCTAGCAAAATTGAAAAAAGTTTCACCAAAACTGAAACAACATTAAAACACACACATTTGAGCTTTTTTCACTGTGAACAGTTCAAGCTGTCCTGCTTTTAAGAATCACGTGATTTATTCTGCTGGAAGGAGCAACATCATTTTCGGTAATTTCTCTGTATTTTTGGAGTGTCCACACAGTTAAGCTTTGGTGGCTTTCCTCAGAGTAAGGGTTCTTTCTTGAAATTTCCCATTACTCTTTCAAACCTTTGCTATTAAAAATAGATGATAGAAGGTTGGAGTGTTTGCAGCCAGCAGTATAGTAACTATGAGGTCCTTTGGCATCCACTGTAGGTGGGAGTTCATAGTTCTTGTGCTCCTATGTGCGGTGGTGTTGGTAGTGCGGTAGTTGAACCAACAGCAGCAACAATAAGAAATCTTTGAGAAAAGTCCTACTGTGTCATAGGCAGTGACTCTTGAGATGTCAGAAAAATGTGTTTGCTGATGCATTTGGTCTACCTAAGCAGCAACACAATGAAAAAATATCATAAATGTGAGAAAGAAGAATGAAACCACAAAATATTTCATTTTTTAAAATGCAGAAAAATGTGTCTGCATTAAGAAGCATCAGAGAATTTAGAAGTAATTTAATATCTTTTTCCATAGCTCAGTCTTTGCAGTGTCATGTCATTAAGCAATAAATAATGGAATTTTTGCAGGAAAGACATCTTATACTTTCAAATCAGTGACATAAATCTAACCATATGGATTAGGAAGTCATCCTTATCTACTCACAGTCTAATCTGCTGATGATACATAGCGTGTTCTGTTGTCATTTCTTTAATATGGTAGGAGATGAGAAACCCATCAGTCATTTCCAGATTACCTTCAATAAGGTTTTCAGAATGTTCTTTTAATGAGGATAATTTTTAATGGAAAATTGTGTACAACTGTCTGACATGAATGATGAAAGTCCACTGAAGGAAAAAAACAATTTTTTGGTTTTAACTGTTTTAACAAGAGCCTACTTGCTATCTATTACTCCAGTCTTATTCCTCATGTCTAGTCCTTAATCTTACTTCACATATGAGAAAAATGCATGCCTGGAATTTCTGCAGATCAATGGAAGCATGCACATCTGAATAATAAAGAGTTATTGATAATGGATTCAAATATCAAATATAGCCAAATGTTCATATTAACATGTTTGAAAATTATGACCGCTTAAATGGCTTATGAGTGTGACTTCTTGGCAATAAAAGCTGATAATTTGTGCATAACTTTTGGTGTTGTACAATTTCCTTTTTTATTTTTTAAAGTGGTTAATGCATCATATGTTGTGTCATGCCCCTTGATGTTCTGCTGCAGTTGGTTTTACACTGGTTTGTACATCTTAAACTTTTTCATTGCACCACTGCCATACAGTTCTTTTTTAATACAGCGAGTCAATAGTACAATATATTTGAGGAATCACTCCTTTATCACAGCTCTAAATAGTAGGAAGACAGACTGGAGAGATGACCCGAGGAGGAAGAGGTTGTGTTCCTTTCAGTAGTTCTTCTCATTCATCTCCTTTGTAAGTACTGTTGAGATTGTGAAATCCTGTTGTGCCTGATGAGTTGCATGAAGTAACAGTGTCTTATGAGGATTAAAGACTGATCATGTCAAGAAATGATTTGTTAGGTTTGGTACTTTTTAGCACTTGGTGGGATTGTCACAAATTTAGTTATATAAAAAAACCCATGAAAAAATAGATAAGGTTTTCTTATATAAAGATGGCCTTTTTTTAAATTAAAGCAGTGCCGCATGACAGTAATGGCTATTGAAGTGTTTTTCAACTTAGAAGGTAAAATCTGGGAGCTTTTAATATAACCAATAAATTCCATATAATGGCTATATAACATTAACTCATTTATGTAATGGTGGTGTGACTAATTAGTCAAGATTCTTGAGTATTAAATAAGAATAAAAAGCAGCCCCCTCCCTTTCAACTTTGTACTATGTTAATACATGGTTTTCAATGCAAAACAACTATATTAACTGTGAAGACAGCAGCAGATGCAAAGGCAGCAGAGAGCTAGCAATATAATCACAAAGATAGCAATAAATTGATCCCTTGTGTTTTCTCATGAGTATACATTCTGTCACTTAGATAACTCTACATTCAGTCAGGAATAATTTATGAAAATAAACTACTCAGTATCAAGAGAACTGTATTCATTGACGTGATAGGGCTTGGCAGACAGCAAAATGTTTTTTTTAATATATCTGTGATGCTGTTTTTTTAATCTGGTAAAGAGCAAATTATCTCATCAGATGACTGTCTTGTTAGTGTCACTTTTGATGAGCCATATGTGAAGGTTTTGACATGTTTTAAAACTCTGATATAAAAAGGAAAGAAAGGGGGAAAAAAAAAGAAAGGAAGTGTCTCCCAGACAGAATGAAAACCTGGCATCCCAATTTCCAGAGTATATTGGTGGCATATCTAAATGCAATTGGGAATGATAGTAAAAATGACTGTGCAGTGGTTAACTAGTTTTTTCACTTTTTTATTTAAAGGGAGGCAGACAAAGCTAGGTTTTTTTTGGCATTGTGAGATTGAGTTTTATGCTCTGTTTTGAAGAGTATGATGGTTACCTTGTTATATACAATATAATATAGTTTACTAAATAATATTGTATTTCATTTTTTTCCTGAAAAAAATTAAATATAAAAATGTAGTAACTGATTGGAAATATCCAGATCTACACATCATTGAAGAGTTCTCTCTTACTTTTTGTCTTGCTTTGGAAAGAAAGAAAGTGGCTCACGCTCACATGTACTTGTATCAATAAAATCTGTATCCTAGGCGTATCACTTTAATTTCTCTCATTTGTGTCTTTTTATCTACTGTGTGTTTACATTCATAAAAATAAGTAAGTGTTGGCAGAATAGAAAACGTTTGCTAAGAGTTAGTTTCATTATTCATAATGAGCACACCTATAAATAGTGTTAGCCAGCTATAAAACCTGTATGGTCTTACTGGAAACTACTTTCTAGCGTATGTGTGTCTGATACAAGAAAAGAACCTCAGGAATTTAGCTAATCTCAGGCATGTGTCAGAAGTCTGTTTTCCAGGCTGGCCTGCAGGACTCAGAGGCCAGATTTGGAATGGACAGGGGGATCATCTAGCTTAACCCCTCGTACTCAGGCTGAAGGAAGTATAAGAAGACCATCTGTCTCAGGAGCTCACTGCAGTGTTCTTAAGAACCTATGGTTGAGTAGATTCCTGTAGTTTGCCATGTTTCAGTGTTTAATTACCATAATCATTAGAAAAATTTTCCTGGTATTAACCCTAGATCTTTTTGCCACAGACTAAAATGATGATTCTTTTCCTGCTTCTGTAGACTGACATGGGGAAACAGCTCTGACATGGGGAAAGAGCTGATGACATTTCTCTTAAGCTTTGATGACGAGGAGACAGATGGCCATGTCTTTCCAAAATAATTTGTTTGTTTGCAAATTATAAAAATCTTAATTCCTTGAACTTTTCCCAGGAGATCTAGTTGTAGATCCCTTTTTTGGATGAAGAAGCCCATCAGTAGCAAGCAAAGTTGACAGATTTTGTTCCAGAGGTCATGAATTGCATGCCTGTTAATAAAGTCAAGAATAAGGTTTTCCTTTTTTGGAGAAGCATTGTATTACTAATTTGCATTCAGATATTGCTCACTGCCAAACTGCAATGACTACTGAGTTTTTCCCCACTTGGTACTTGTGCATTTGTCTTCTCCAGATTTATTGCTCTCCTCAGCCCAACTTTTGGTGAATGCTTGGTTGATTTCAGGAAATGTCTTCAGCTTGCCAAAATCATTTGGAATTCTGACCTTATTCTCCAGATACCTATCCTGCAGGAGAGGTTGCAGCTTCTCCTGATTTGAAGCTATCCATATTGTAATGTATCTATTTTCTTATTCCCTTGGTCAAATTTCCCAGTGGGAGCTGTTTCAAGATACCTTTTGTATATGACTGTCAGACACTAGTAATTAGCCTTTCAGTGCAATTTCATTTTTCAGCTTTTGCCCTTATCTCATGTAAGTGTCCTGTAAACTTAATTTCCTTAACTTAAGTATGCTTATGGTGGAGGATACTGAAGCCTCACTGAAGTTTCTGATCAAATGCCACAGTATACATTCAGCTGTTAGCTATTAGAGGCAGAGAGGTTGTTATCCCAAACTAATGCTGACAAAAGCTATTTAGTACCTCTGTTTCTGCCTCCCTTGTACATATCATATGTAATCTTTAGCACATCTTGCTGATGCAGTTGTCAGGCATTCTGATGTCATGGTAGTGCTAAAAGGTATTTTCACTGAATTAACATCTCACAGATCAAAGCTTTAATATTAGCAGAGGTTCTCCATAATGGGCTGCAATCACTTTATACCATTAGTAGGACATCTTGAGTGCTCTCAAGATTCACCTTGCAGCTTTGGCTTACGAATCACATCTTACTTTCAGGTGGAGTTTTTTCTTTGGTGGTCAGAGTGATGGCTAGCACGCTCATGTCCTGCAGTTTGCTTTTGACATTGATACGATAATTTGTTATATAAGAAGTCTTATATAGATTCATTATAAACCTGGAGAACTAATCTCAATAGAGATCTACATGCAGCTTTTATTATTTTTGTTTGAGGAAGGAGCAATGACATTTAATTAACACTTTAGGGAAAGTTGTTGACTTGAACCATTCTGTAGTTTCATTGTGTTGGCACCCTGAAAACATTTACTAAATTGTTGAATGTTCCTTTTGATGGTACAATAAAGGGACCAGACTTATAGTATACAGATTTGCATATATTGGAGGTCAAAAGAGTCAAAAGGCAGAAAAAAAATAATGTTGACATTTGCCAAATTGCATTCATTGGAAAGTTTTTTGAATTGAAGTGGTAGAAAGACAAAAAGTTGGAACACGATCTTGGAAGACTTGTCAGAAGGTTGTTGGTAATCATAGGTGAATGAGATTAGGATTTACTTTATTCTCTGCAGGTTTCTTTGACCAAGGAAGTGCAATAAAAAGTGTGTTCACTCGGTATTGAAAGAAAGATATTTATGGTTTTTGCTCTGATATTGTATATTAAGTTCTAAAATTTTTACAATGTTGAGGTATCCACAACATTTACAGAGTAAACACTGGATCTGGATTTTTTGTTTGTTTTGCTTTTTCTTGGCTTCTCCTTTTGGCCTGTAAATATTTTTTCCCTAATATTTACCAGTTGAGGGAAAAGCTACACTGCGGTACTTTTTCATTGAAATTGCGGGGAAATGGTTTCAGCAGCTCTCTCCCTGATTCCCTGCCAGCTGGAGGCAGGCAGCTGCCAGTTCCCCACCCTTCCAGCTGCCTCTAGAGCTGTGCTGGGTTCAGCAGAGGTATGGTACTGTGGGTGAGAGAGGCAACCGATGAGGACGGCTTTGCAAGTGCCTTCTGCGGTTTTGGAAAGCTGCACAAGAGCAGTCCTTTCCAAGACTAGCTTTTACACCTGGAAATATTCTGACTAAAAGAGAATGTTCAGCAATTATATGTTCTGTGTTATATTTGTTCTTATGTTATGAATATCATTACAAAGCTGTGTCTGATATTCAGGATGCAGGAGGGAGTGTAATATTAATTAACAGTAGAGATGGCTCTGCTGCAAACCAACTTGGAAATTTCTAAACAAGCATTTTCTGTACATGAACAACCATAAAAGGCAATCAGATCTACAGTTGGAAATATTGTTAGCCTTGAGTGATTATGTGTTCTTTAGCAGAGAACACATATTTGGTTCTTGAGTGTTTTTCAATTGAGGTAATGACAAGATCTATTAAAAAGGATTGTATGCTTGTACCTTGATTGGGGCTAGAAATGAGGATATGGGATCAGCACAAAGGTACTTGTGCGAAAGTGGTTCAGAAAATGGGAAGGTGGAAACTAAGGGTAGTTATTTGGATGTGATTTTGGTGGGGGTGGCTCTCATTTTGTAACTGGGGGTTAGCTGAGGAGCCACAAAGTTTGCTAAATGTGTCAGTGGAAGTGTTAGGCGAAGGAGACTAAGAAAGTCAAGGTTGGCATGGATTTTGCTGTTTAAGTTTGGATAATGCCAATTTTTTTCTGTAGGCTGTTCTTTGTAGTTTTATTATTGTTATAATATCACTGTCCCTCATATATATCTTTCTTCCTTCCCCTGCCTTCCTGGCTGTGATACATCAGCTGCACTCCCTTCTTGTGTGGCTTAGATTGCCATGTTGCTATTCAATAGATCTGTTCTGCGATTTTTCCAAATCTCCCTCTACCACCAGAAAGCTCATTGTCTGGAAAAATCCAGTCTACTGTAGCTACCTGTGCTTCCCCCACGTCTCTTCCTTCATCACCGTCTTCCATTCACAGTCCCTCATTCACCTCATCTTTCCAACATCTCCTGGTGCAGACATTAAATGTGGAAATAAGCAAAGTCTGTAATGGATAGAAAAACTCTAATTAGGAAGCAAAAAAAAATGGCAGCAGGAGATGGGTGAATAGAAGAAGCAGTGATTGAAGGGAACCTTCTCACAGCTCTGCTCCTTAACAGCTTTCACCCCAGCATCTTTTTAATATTCCTTTGCTTGGTCATCTGGATAAACACTGCTGAGATCTGGGTAAGCAGAGGACAAAGGAGCATCTAAGGTCAGAAACTACTGGTGTAAGAGTTTTGAAGCTAAGAAGGCAGCATCAAATGATGGAAATAATTGGGTAGTTTCTTCTCTTTAGAAAGTGAAGCTCTTCTCTGTGTTTAAAATTTGCAAGAGCCCTCTGCCTGAAAATATTTGTCTGGCTGTCTGGAATTTGTAGACTGGCTCATTAGCTATTGAGACTGAGATAAATACTGACATTTTAATGAAAATGTTTTAAAAGGTATATTTGATTTTAATACATTTACTAAGTGTGAAAGGAAACACTTTAATAAGCAAATATTACAGAAAATCAATCTGTGTTCTGAATGTATCATGTTAAATATTAAAACAAAATTCAGTCTTCAGTTTGAAAAAGAAATATATAAGCCTCAACGTGACCTTAAATATGACACTGCCGTCAGTGCCTTTATGATAAAATGCCAAAAGCAATAATCTCTATCTGTAATCAGATATGGCCACAGTATCTGTGGAGTTAGATTTCTGCTTATACAGAGGGCTCCATTCAGTTCATCAAAAAAATGGATTTAAAAGCAGAATGCAATCTGTTAAGATGCAAGACCTGGCAAGTTTTCTGTTTCTTCAGTAGCATAAAATCTGAACTACTTCAGTTGTTGATGGAATTAAACTTTTCCCTAGATGTTTGTGATATTACTGACTTTTTCAAGAGGCACTGAAAGCTGGCAAGTGGATAAAAGAGAAAAATGGTTTTAAATACTTTGCTTTAAAGTACAAAGGGGGATGTGTGTGTTTGTGTGTGTTAGATGGATGCCTGCAATTGGCAAGCACTCATCTCTCCGAGTTTCATGTTTTTAACCAGCTTTTTAAGCTTATTAATTAGTTATGGAAGGGAATAGTGGGAATCTGAAGAGGAAACTTCAGAGATGTGTTTGTCTCAGTCTGGAGAGAAACTTGGGAGACATGGTTGCACCTAAGAATTTTTTATTTGCCTAAGGAAGAAGCCGAGACAAGTAGCCTGCTGAATAAATAAATTCATAGTCATTGGGATGGTAAGGAGAGCAGATTTGCAATATAAATCTGGTAGAGATTGGGATGGTTGTAAAGGTGAGTCAGGCAGGGCTGGTGAGATTTCTGGAGGTCACCCTGGCAAATCTGCTGTGTGGGAACAGACAAACAAAAAGGGTCAGTTCAAAATCTAAAAATATACATGTTTTTAATAATATGTTTCAATTTCTGTTGGAATCGGTAAAGAGACTCGTTTTCTCCTGACATCAGGAGAAACTTTGGATCAGCTCCCTTAAAACACATTAGGAATCTGCTACACCAGATCACCAATCTGCTTTACTTTTAAAGAAGTCGTCATACTTTTATTGCTTCTTTGATTTGTAACAGGAACCTAGTAACAATTTGATTTTGGAAGGTTTTGAACAAGTTTGTCTCAGATCAGACAACACTTCAGAATTTGAATTTAGTTTTTCTTAGTTGCGTGTCGTACAGAAAAAAAAACTTTTGAAATCTTTTCAAGAAAGAAGTGCTCTTTTGTGTTCATCCTAGTACTTAATATTATTAATTAATTTATGAAGTACAGACTGGCGCAAATCCTTGTTTTCCTTTAGTTTTAATACTACCTGTGATGGATAATAAAATAAACAAACCTGTATGGCTGTTGAGTTAAAAAAGTAGTTATCTTCCTGTTTTGAAATGGCACTGTGTTTATTTTAACAATATTGATTAATTAGGTTTCTGTTTAATGAGGCATATGCAAAGTGGAGGATATCTAGCTGTGTACAGTACAAAGCACTCACTGAAGTGAGGCTTGAGTTGAGTGCAGCAGGTCCCTGCCTATACAGCTTGAACATGTACTTAAATCCCTGCAAGTTCAGAGCCTCATAGACAAAACACAGGTGGAAGATGGGAAAATGTTGATATTTTGCATAGGGAAATGAGAGAGAGATGGCTTTTTTAGAGGCAGGAATCATTACTTAAAAAACCAACACCACCAAAACCAACAGAAATGAGTTAGGATAGGTGTGTGCGATTACTTTGAGTTTCTTGTAGCTAATTCTATCTAATTCAAGAATAAATTACTTCACATTTTCAAAAAAAATTTGGCAAATTGTCTGAATCGGCTATCATGAACTATAAATGATCTGCTTCTTGTGAAGATGTGCCTACCTATTTTGTATATGTTAAAGCAATTTAGGATTTCATGGTGTGTGAAAGCATTTATAGGAAGACCGTGCAGATAAGAAACCATGATATTCAAAAGCTATTTTGTGGTTGATGTATTTTAAATTGTTGGAACTTATTTTAGAACAGGGCTGATGAAGGCTGTCTGAAGCTATCTGTGTGCATTACTATTTTTTGTACTGACCTTAGTCCTTGTAGAAATAGACTTACCCACAAACAGTGGTAAGTCTTTAAATTAAATGGGATAATCTCCTTCTGTTGCCTTAATCTTGTCCTTATGAGTTTGCAGAAATCTGCTTCCTTCATTGTTATGCATCACACAAAAGGTACTAAAAATAACGATTCAATTTTTTTTTTGTAGTGCATACTGAAACAGAGATAAAAGAATAAAGTATATTTTGTTTTTATGTAACTCCTGCTGAGCTGATATTACTCCTTTTTAATGTCTTTTTGTGTCAACATACCCAGTAAAAGCTGTAGGATCTTAAATACCGCCCACACAAATAGTCTCTGATTCCTGCAAGGAGTCATTTTCCTTAAGTATCTATCCAACAGATGGATCACATTTTCCTTCTACGGCAGAAACAGTTTAAGTAGGATGGAGCCACAGGAACATCATATTACAACATAGTTTCAATTCATTTTACTTGCTATCTTCCTGTAACTTGCATAGCGTCTTGAGACATTAATGATCTTCCCTTTTTAGTAGCCATAAAAAATTTCATACTGTGTTGTGTTTTCCTTTGTTTTAAAACTCTTGCCTGGCTTGGAAATTTAATGTGAAGGACTTTGGTCTGACCAGCCATTCTTAAGTTCAGATAAGAATGGGAAAGGGTTCTGTTGCTGGGCTGAATCATTCTTTTGGCAGAGTCCATGGAAAAACAGTCATACAAGCTTCAACTTTTAAATACGTGCAAGATGCTATGATAATAGTGCATGGAAAAATGGAGAAGAGTTACTGCTCTGTAACTTTGGTAGGTACATGCCTGAATAGGTATTATGCCATTTGTATGGAACTTTGTTGAATAAAATGGTGTTGGTTTTTTCCCCTGTCAGGATACCATATATGCAGGCTGCCTGGACTAGCTGCATTCACTTCTGTTTTTAGCCAGCAGAACTGCAAAGACCTGCTGTTGCGAATGGCTAGTATGGTCTTAAAGACTAGATTGTGAAATAGGTTTTTCATGGGAGATGGGAACAAAGCTGAGCTGACAAGCATTGCATAGTAAATGAAAAGGAAGTCTTGCTTTTTAACCTGTCTCATGGCTCTGTAATTCGTCTGTTTTCTTGCCAAAATTCATTTTCTACTAACTTAACTCCAAAGACCTTGGCAAGCTTTGGATTTTCATTTCTTTTTCTTTTTGACAAACAAATTCCCCCCAACTTTTTGATCACAGTCACTGCCGTTGATGGATTGACCGTGTACAGTTGTGCAGCTGCTTTGGGTATTTTTAATACATTTCAAGATTAGCAGCATGGAGGCAGTACATTTTAGTTTCTAATCCTCCACCATGTATTAACTCTGTACTGTTGAAACTGGTATTAGTTAAACATAAATTAGTCTACAGCCTGCCACTGTGGGTCTTGTAAACTAACATTTAATATACACGCTAGCTAAATAGACAGGAGTTTTCCCATGACAGAAAGACTCTTTATGACTAAATAATTGCCAGAGCCTGATATTTACGTTATACTGTTGCTTCTTGAGAGATAGGCCCAACTTCAGATCTCATTCCAGTAAGATCCAGTGATGTTTTTAGTAATGTCCTCTGGTGAAAATGAGAGAGGATCTGAACTCTTGATCCTTGATATGTAAAGGAGGGCAGATGAAGTATTGGAGCACGCCCACCTTTGGGGGAAGAAACAAAGGGTGGGAATGAAGTGCTTAATGCCGAGTTGCATGGGATCAGAGCTGGGGCATGGCCAACTGGAGAAGAGAAAGCGAGAGGGGTGGAGAAGAAAGTGAGAAAGCTCTGGAATGTAGCCCAACAGCAAAAAGCATGCGGGAAAAGACATCAATGGAGAGCGATCAAATGGTGGGTTAAATATTGCCTCATGTAACTATGTAATCAAAAGAGATGAAGATCTGGAGCATGGATACCTGGGGCACACTAATGAGGGATTAATTACTGCTCCACAGTCATCTGAGAGAGAGTGGAGGCACAACACCACTGAGAGGTCATATTTCTATCATATTTCCAGTATTTTTCTATCGTATTTCCAGTAAGACTAGGAGATCTATTTTTTCCTTTTTTTTTTTCCAAAGCTTTTAAATCTGTGAAAACATCTGGACTTCAGTGCAATTGCTCCTTGTATGGCTGAAGTGAACAGTATTCATTTCCTGTAGAAACATAGGAGTGACCATAATAACGCTGTTGCCACACTCTCTTCATTTTCAGTAATGCTTGAGACAGTATTTCCACCCCATGAGGCTTTTTTGGAAATAAGTTTGTGGAAGGAACAAATGTGAAGAGGAACTACTTCAGGATATGGCAAATTCATCTTTGAGAATATAATATCCTCACTTGATATTCTTTGAAAATTAGAGAACTAATCTCTCTGGTTTGTAAACATCTTCCTATCATTGGCACTGGGACAACCTAGAGCTCTTTTCTTAGTGACAAAACATAGTCATCATGTTTTTTCTTTGCTCCTTGAAAAGCTACTTGGGGTCTAAATCTGTTGTGATGTTGGCTGGCCACTACTGATGTTTATAATGTGCATTTAACATATTTTGCACTACCACCATCTCATTTTCTTTTATTGTTAGCTCCTCAATTTCCCTTGGGGAAAGGCAAAAGAAGATGCAGATAAATTGAAGGTACAGATGGATTAACTGTCATTTACAAATGTCTTTCTAGAAAAAGTGTGTTTGCTTTTCTGTTCTGCAACTCTATATGGAATTATTCTCCCATCTCGCTAGCATGCGAAGTGTGACTATGCAGTGTCCCACTGTAGTAGCAATGCATAATGCATGAGTTTTGCCTTAAAAATTTCCTTGCATTAGAAACAATACACAATTACACACTGCTTCAAATGGTGTAATGGGAGAATGAGGGCAAAGAAAAGAATCTGTTTGGAATAACTTAATTTCCTAAAATATTTGTTTACAGTATGAATTTAAATAAATAATGTACGGATTAAAACATTTTGCTTATCATCTTCTTCCAGCAGTAGGGTCAGCACCTATAGCTACACAGAAGGAAGCCAGAAAAGCTTCCAGACACAAAGCTGGCAAGTACAGTGCTTCAGCTGCAGCCTCAGCATATGCTGCAAAACTCCATACATTACTGCACTAATGGGAATGTGTTTGTTTTTTCTGGCCAGATCACTGGTGTGCTGTTTAGGCTCTCTTCTTCTACTGAATGTCACTTTTTCCTTTTGGTATTATAGAATGTGTATGCCAAAGCCTTTATGTAGCTTCTAATGTAGTAGGAATTGTTCCTGTTTCCTTTCCTGTTATAAAACTTGTTTACCTTCAGGAGTCAGCAGAGCCATTTGTGAACTAAAATCTCCTTGTCTCTCTGTAGCAAATTCCTTAGTAGCTCTGTTGTGTATGTTGGTGTTGCAGTATATTCACTCTAAAACTGAGAGCTTTCAAGTGTAGAGACTTGATAGTGCTGCTGGGCTATTTTTATTGTTTACAGAAATATAAGTAGAAGTTGCAGATAGGCACTATTTTCTCTTAAAAATGTTTTTCTTAAGCCCTAGATTTTGAAAGCTTTGAAATGCATGGCATTTTTTTCTTCTTCTAGTGCAGTAAAATAGGATAAGATTCTTATATTAACCTCTTCTATAGGTTATTGACAGGAAGAATGAAACCCAGTGCCTGTTAAAGCAATGGAAAAGCTCTTCTTATGGATGAATCTCCTAAAATTTTGAATACACACAAAGAAGCAAGCAAATGCTTTGAAAGTATGGAAGTTTTAAATTTATATTACTTTGTCCTGCATTATTCACATTGATTTAAACATAAGATCATGGCAGATTTCCCATAACTAGTCTCCATCAATTTTATTTGTATGACTAAACACTGAAGCAGCGTGAAAACTGCTTGGAGAAAGGCAAGAGGAAGGTGATTAGAATAATCTATTCCCCAAGAGGAAAAACATGAAAAATACTTGTGCTAAAACAGAAAGGTCTAAAGGTAGTTGTGGAGATGGGGAGGAATGTGATTATCTCGGGGGCACCTACTCCTAAGAGAAGGTTGGCTGAGAACTACAAATACATTTAAAATTTATTAGGGCATAAAAAGCATGAGCCCCAAACCCCTGTTTCCATAATGTTTAGATTAAAAAAAACTAACATGTAATACCCTCATAGTAAAGCAAAGAAATTGCACAATTTGCCTTGCTGTGTTGTAACTGAAACATGGTATTGGATTTATACCTGGAATTACTCAACTTCACTTTGAGCATCCCAATTTTCATTAATAAAAGGGATTAATAAATAGGAGAGAGAGAAATGAGAGATTCAGAAATAGAAGAGGGGCTCATTCATTATAAAGTATAGTTAAAACAGGTAAATACAGATTTGGTGGAAATCTGATAAATTATTAAGATGAAAATATGATAAATCCAAAAGCATATAAATAATTGAGACCCAATCTACTTATTCTCTCTCAGGTGAAAGGAAATTATTTATGTTTGTGAACAGGAACCATGTTTTTTGAAAAAATACATTTAAGTGAATAGTCATGTCATTATTTGGGTGGACTTCTGATGGGTGTGTAGGTTTGTAAGATCAAGTTGTTGGTATTGCTACACTAATTACATAAAGACTCATCAAACCTACAGATAAGCACACCTGTAGTCTAGATATGGCCTCTGATGTTCTGTACGTTGCAGTCAGTAAAAATATTTCCTAGTAAGTTTTGCAGTTACCCCCATTTTCTCCCCCACTGCAGAAGCCGCAAAATGACACAGGGAATGAGAAAACTGTGCTTGCAATAAGCACAATTTAATGCCTGACAAATTTGTGTTCTATCCTTTAGGTTTATGCTCTTTCTGGAGGCTTATATTTAAGTATCTCTTTAGTATTATGAATATTTTTATGTATTTGTATGTCTTAAGAGACAGGAAAGGGAAGGGTTTTGCAATGCTAACAATAGAACATCGCCTTACCCAAAGAGGCATAACAGATCAAAAGATGTGTATTTCTTGTATCTGATAGACCAGCTCTTGCATCCAATTGCTTAAATGTATGCCTATGCAAATGTGACCACTAACACAATGTACACACAACACATCTTAACAAAACTTTGGTGTATACAGACAGTATAGATTCTGATAATTTACACAAAAAATATTCTAGGCAACTGGCTTGCTTTGATTCTCTTTAGCATTTCCAAGGGATTATCTTCACTTTGATAATGTTGTTTTCCTTTGAGGAATGCTTTTATATCTTTCAAGCAGACATAAACTGAAATGATAATGCTCATGTTTCATTTAAGAAACTGTTTGCTGCCAGGATCTGACATGGCTTTTACTTGTGTCATAATTTCATGAATTCATGACAAGTTTGTGACATCAACAGAATTTTTGAGATTCTTAATGTCTTGGGGCAGAGGGATGTTTGGATATATCCAGAATGAGAACTGTTTGACCAGTTTTGTATTTGCATTTTGTATTTGTATTTTTGGGTGAAAAAACATCTATGCACGTTGCACCTTCCATAAGGCAAATATGCTAAATTTCTGGTTTTGGGTTTTCTTTGTTTTCTAGAGAGTTTAAGGTGGGTGTGGTTATTGTTATTTTGGGGAGTTTTATCATCATTGTCCTCAGCATCAAATATATCATATGGCAGTGAAATTTGTATACTAGCTACGATGTACTATAATGTTGGAGGATTGCTTTCTTCCTTTCTTTCGTTACAGTTATAATACATTATATTTACAGACTTCTACAGGTTTATTGGAATATACTTTCTGGACATGAAAAAACTGAGTTTTTCCTGAACAATTTTCAGGTAAACTGTTAAATCAGCACATGTTTGCAGGGATAATTAGTTAGTGCCACTTGCACTCAGTAGAGATTTTAAGCATTGGAATAATTTAAAACATTGACTAATTAATCCCTGCCACACTGCTGTGAGGCAGATAACAAATGCCATACTGTACAACCATGGTAGAGATGATAAACTGAGGCATAAATCTGCTAAGTTTGTAGTTAAGCCAGGATTATCACCTGGTAAACCTGTATCCCAGTCAGTCGTGTGCTTTAACCACTAACACTCTTCTCAACTGGAAGAATTAGCAGAGTTTGCATCTCAGAAAAGAAGAAAAAGCCTCCTTATTATCAGAGATTTTCACATTTTTCCTGTTCAGTAACTTGATATGAGCATGATGTGCTGTTGCTTGGGTCATTCACTATCTTTTTAATGCATATATATGCATTAAAAGGCAGTTAGAGGTAGACATAAAATTCTGATGTGGCACATGTAGCTTTGTTCATTTCATTTTATTACCATGTGATCCCAATACCATACAAACTTACATTTGCTTAGTAAGGACTCTATCCATTAGGCAGTGGGGTTTTGAGCTGAAAGAACCATTTGTAAAATTAAAAAAAAAAAGAATAAAGTAATAGCCCTAGTGTTGGATACACTGTCTTTAGGGCTTTTATGTCCTAGGCCATGACACATCAGAACAATTATGCTTATTATCATCCATTACACCAGAAGTAGCATCTCTGTATAAAGAGTGTATCTGTCAGGCACAACTTAAATCTCTGCACACTTATTTTTCATCACCGACAGCTAAATTCTATTTCAGCTAGAAACTTTTCCAGTCAAAGAAAGCCAATACCTATAAATTCCCCAAAGTTAACCAAACAGTAAGTGTGTAGATGTGTGTTTTATTGTTCAGATCAGCATATAGGTTGCATGCAAATAACCTTACTGGATTAGAAATTGTTATATGCTATGGGAAAATATTCACAAGTATAAAGCAAGATCAGAAGATATTTGATACACAAGATAAATTTTATTAAAGGATCATATCTTATTTAACAATTAGGGCCTTTAGGAAGGTATTAGTCAAAACTTTTCAACTTTGAGCAGTCAGATCCATGGTTATCTTAGGATAATTATGTAATCTTTTAAAGTAACATTACAAAAAGGAATGCAACTTTTGTCACAAAAAGTGAATGTCTAAATGGGATTTATGCCTTAGTATCCTCATATAAAATATATTAAAATAAAGTTACAGAAGTCACCGCAGAGTTCTGCCATGGCTTTGAAAAAAAGAAATCCTCTTTCCACCAGGGAAAATGACACTGAATTAAGTAAGCTATTACAACTTGAAATAGAAGACATTTTTTTTCTATATGTTTATTATTGGCAAAATGTACTAGCAATCAATATGCTGAGCACGTAGTGAACCTTAGTCCTTACTAGGAGTTTGATCTTCATAGTCGAGGAAAAGAATTTAACTTTCATAGCGGTATACTAATGTATTTTCCTCTGAAATTACCAACTGAGCTAGCAATTTTCATCATAAATTTTTGAGGAGTTATGTGGCCACTAATACAATATATCTCCAAGGATGAATGGATGTGGGAGTATCACTGATTTCATGTGATCTCTCTCTTCAATGTGAAAAATTATAAGGAATCCATATCTTGGAATAAACAAAAATATAGTTCTTACATGTAGGACCTCAAATTAAATCATACTTTACATTTATGGAATTTGTAAGACACAATGCCTCAGACTGTGCAACTAAAACATAAATTTTTGTCACTTGGTTTTCTGCTCATTGGTATATAGATTAGAGTCAATATTCTAACCAATATACAGTGTTCCTACCTACTGCATTTTTAATGTGATAAAAATAATAGCAGTTGCTGACTTTCTTACATCTCACTGAAGTATTTTGAAAATATTTAGAGATTTCTACCTCTATACCAACCTATAATTGTAACGCTTCTATTTTTTTAAATAGTCAGCTTGGACTTGTTTAATGGCAATACCCTGGAATTTTTACTTAGGGTCTTTTTTTTCAACTTGTGAAAAAATCTTTACCGTTTTGTATGTTAATAGTGTGAAGAAATTAATATAAGTCTTTGTGACTGACACAAGTGGTCAACAACTGCTTTGTGGTACAGTAAGAATCTTTAGTTTGTGTGTGCATGCAAGAATACATACTTGCACATCCATAGATACATATATACAGACAATTCTGAACAGTGGTCAGGATATCACAGGGAAATGTATTGGTATCTAATAAAGCCTACAGGTATTCTAGTATTAAAATGCTCTAACACATAAATCACTTAAACATGAGTATACTGTCAACAGATTCCACAGCCATCTGAACACTTAGTCGTATCCTTCTGTTAAGGAAGTATCACTTGCAAGTGATACTTAATTTTAGATAGGGATCATAGTGATGTTAAGAAAAATGTGTGAGTGATAATCAGTGTTGTTTCTTGGCTGGAAAAGTAATCATATTACTCTCAGATTTACATTGGAGAAGGATTCTGTTGCACCTTTACCCACAGGTGAAGGGAAAGAATTCATGCTGGGTTTGGAAAGGACTATGTTTTTATGTCCTAGCTGCTTAAAACAGTAATTACGTGAAAGTACAAGGAACTGGAAAGCTTTTCCCTTAAGCATGTCCATGGTCCTGTCAAGCCAGCTATTTTCCACTCTTGTTAGCAATTTAATCAGTCAGATTTGTTTAATCTTTGAATATTAAATTTCAGATAGGGTTTCTTTTCTATTGATTTTATTCCTACACATATGCATAAAATATCTATACGTGTGTTTAGGGACATATAAAAAAATATGGGCCACAAAATATGATATGCTGCACTATGTTAAATAACGTAGTAATGCTTGCACTTTTCAAAATTGTTTTTAGAAAGAGATAAGAAGATGCTGTGCTGAAAAGTGGAAACGTGATTTAATATTCCTGTTTACCTGTGTCATTAAGCTCATTTGTGTATGTTTGATATTTTAATTCTTGTTACTCTTAAGTCTTTACTCCATGTCCTGCCTAATAGGACTCTCCTGGTTGGATGAAATAGGTTTTGATTTTGAAAGTTTTATGTTTTGAAGATCTGTAATTTCCTTAGTGGTAAGCTCTTTTTCGTTGCAGTGGGAAGAGGGCTGGTAGCTTCTGCTTCTCCAGCTAGAGAGTGTATTTAGGGAATGAGAGGAAAAAAAATCCCAGCACTGGAATAAGACCTGACCTGTAGCAATAGCCAGAGCAACACATGCTGAATCCTTCCTAATGCATGCGCTTTCCTGGGAAATCTCGATAGCAGGCCAGTGGAAAAAACTCCCAAAGCTGTGAAGAAAATGCAGCTTTACTATAGTGTGCATAAAAGATTTCCTCATGAAGCCGGAAAGGAGCTGGAGAAATTATATCTTGCTGTAGTCCAGATCACTGTTCAAAGAAGAGACTTCAGCTTAAAATAAGTTTCTTAGCTGCTAAATTTCCTTTACTTTCCTTAAAGGTCCAATTAATTTTTTTCCACACATATTGTATTTACTTCATAATAAAGAAAGAAAAAAAAACAAAGAAAAAATCAGGTTCTAGCTTTTTATTCGGACATGGAAAAAATGATCTTAAAATGTTTTTTATTTAAAAAGTGGTTTATGTAAATGAGCTTATATTTTTGGAAAGTGCTTTCCCTGTGTTCAGTATTGCATGCTGTAATTCAGTCAAAATGGAATTGTTTGAAAGATTCAATTTTCTGCACTCTCTGCTTCTTTTTCTTTACTTTTTTTTCTCCTGAATATGTTTTGTCAGAAAGACTCGAAGACTTTGCTTTAAATGTTTTTATGCATTAACATAATGGCTGATCTGGACCAGTTTTCTGCACAATAAAGAAAAAAAGCCCCAAACCCTGGCATTAATTTCACAAATACTAAATATAGATATATTCAACTATTTATGAAGAATTATATTCCTGCTGTGAATTACTGTATTTTTTTAAACACAGCTTTAAAAAAGGCAGAAAACCCAATATTTCATGCCCACTGGAATTTTTTTTTTCTTTGAAACTATACAAGCTTGTTTGTATCATCAGGGTTAATCTAAGAGAACTTAACTTCACTTAGTTATTATTTTATTAATCTGTAATACTAATCTGTAGTTAGTTAAATAAGATTTATCAGTTATTGAGGAGGTTTTATATTAAAGATATATTTGGTGCAGATCCTCCAAAAGTAAATGTGGATATTTTTATAACTAGCTTAGAGGGAACACAGAGTTTCTTTGAAGCCTGAAAGCAGAAATCTCAGAATGACAGAAATGTCTTTAGATGGGGGAGGAGGGTAGGGAAGGAGTGGAATTACCTTCATAAAAACTGAAAAGCACATTCCTGTTCTCTGATAATAGATGCCATAGCACAATGTTTGCCAGATTTTAGCTAAGCTGATAAGAACAGTGGAGTGGGGAAAAAAAGTTAGGAACTCAAGCAAATACTGACTATTAATGATTTGACTAGCACATTTATGAATAAGGAATTTTACAGGTGTGAGTGAAATTCGAACAAAAAAACCCAGCAAATTTTGTCTATGTGGTATAATGGCAGATTAACATAGCTGACTTGAAGGTCATTTTAACATTTGAATAGCTAATATTTTCTACTCAGGAGGGCCAGACATTTAATCCGTGACAATAACAGTGCAGATTTTGTGTGAGAAAGTGATTGCAGCACTGATTTTGAGCTTTTTTCCAGGAAAATTTATTGAAATTAAATTTGGCTTTTTTACTTGGTAATTTATACAGGTTAACAGATGAAAGCTATATTATCAGAGACAGGGAAAGAATCTACTCTAGATAGATATCACAGGCTTCTAGAGAACAAAAAAAGATATATAAGTATGTGTGATTGCCTGTGCCTGGTGCATAACTAGTAATTGGCTAATCAAAAAGTTTTCTAAGCTTCCAATTCAGTAAAGATTACCTGGATGATAATTACCATTTATTCTTTTCTTGCTTTGAACAATTTAGTTTTAAATCCAAGAAAAAAAAGGGATAATTTTTAAAATGAAATTTCCAGCACTTCTTAATTTAGCTAGTATATATCTGTATCTGTCATTAACAAGTCAGAATATAGGAGAAAGTAATGAGGAAAAAAAAATTAGTACTTTAAAAGATAAAAACTAAAAGAACACTTAAGTACTGTGAAGGTCATATTTAGGGCAGAATACCTAAAGAATTCCTAGTTTTATTTAAACCAGTTTTCTAATCTCCTGCTAGGCCAAATCATGGTAAAAGGACATAGGTTCTATTTTTGGGTCTGCAATCATATTTTAAATGAATCATATTATTCCCCTGTCTCATTTTCCACATTTCTAAAGAGGGATAATAAGATTTATCTGCCTTGGCAGTACATTAAAGACAGTATAAAGCTCCAAATTATTAATTCTTATTAACACACGCGCATGCACACCTAAGGAAAGAAAATCACATTCTGCCAATGAACCTAAAGTAGGAGACCAGCCAAGTGTCACAGAATTAAAATCTTAATCTTTGTGGAGAAAATTTAAAAAGCATGGATTTGCACATATTTGCAATGTATTTGAGAAAAAGAAATTAATTTATTTTGAGGCAGTGTTTTTCTGACACACCAAGGAAAGAAAACACAAAGAGGGTAGTAGCATGGTCATGGAAACCCTTACTTGGGAAAGCTGACATTTTAAGCAGCCGTGTTACAGGATGAGTCCAACTGGGAAGACCCAGAGGTGCTTCCAGCTCTTGGGTCCTGCTGTGGGCAGCAGCTGTCTTCTATCTCCTCATTTATTGTAACATGGACATACATTAGTGTCCCTTCTATGTGCTGCGGTTCCCATGAGAAGGAAATCCAAGTATCCTACCCAGAGGGATGCTCCAGGCATGGGCCTAATCTCAATGGTCCAGGAGCAGGAGCATTGAGACTTGCCAGCAGTACAGACAGCCCAGAAAAGTACTACTTGGGTTTCAGTCATTTCCCATGTTTATCGTAGCGATGAGTATAACAACTAACAGAAATAGTGTAATGCTGTAATATGATTATTGACAAAGAAGTAAGTAATTACAATATTAAGCAGAATAAACTTATAGACTTTTTTCTTTTTTTTTTTTTTTTTTTAAATCCTAAAAGCTTACAGAAATAAGATAGAGGGATTACTTTGAATTGCATGCATTTCTATAGTGTTTTGTAACTCAACCATTTATATATTGTGCAAATACATGGGAACTGGAAAATGAAAGGGAGCAAAGCCATTAATCAGCTTGCTAATGTGTTTTCCTTATCGGGCTGAAAGAAGTGCTAAGAACAAGCAGTAGCATACATTATGAAAAAGAGATGGAGTGTCAGATACAGCTTTGTGAGGTAAATCTGTGCAGTGTGAGATTTAACTTTTCCCTTAATACAAAATTCCCAATTCTATAAATAACATGATAAGAAAATACTCTTGTGTGTATAATGACCTGGTATACATTTCTGAATCTAATGCATGTTTCCCAGGTGATAGTAGGCAAGTAACTCAAATCTTCTGTATCATCAGTATGTGTATACCACAGCAGTAACCTATAATCTGTTCCCTTCTCAGCCAGTTCATTACCCATATGAAAAAATACAGTATTTCATCCTCCTTTGATGTGTCATATCATCTGCCTCCAAACAATTGCAGCTGCTTGCTGTAAGCATGCAGGCAATTTTTAAAGCAATCCTGAACCTTAGCACCGTGCGGTCTGTTATGAGGAACCCATTCTCTCTGTGTTTTAACCACTACCTAGTCTTGTGTGGGGTCTTTAAACACTGCTGTAACAGAAATAACAATAATCATATTGGTAGACTTGACTTTTTATTGTAATTCCTAATGTGACTGTTCTTTACGTCAATTTAATGTTAACAGCTATTTAACTTTGTTTGATGGTTTTGTAGTTTTGGGAAATTATTTTGCATGTAATCATCTGAAGCCTTAATTTGGAGTGCAGGTAAGTCTCAAGTGCCAGAAGGGGATTCAGGCCCAATATAATAACATAGCTGTGATTTAACTGGTCACCTTTTATCATTTGCTTTCCACTTCATGATTTGCACAGATGTACTGTGAGAGTAGAAAATATGCCATTTCATGATGACTGGGTGTGCTGATTTTGGCTGG
>VZTQ01006264.1:20873-46983 GCA_013400755.1 Pelecanoides urinatrix | reverse complement strand
TCACAGGTCCCCCCGAATACCAGCAGGAACCCTCCACCTGCCTGATATCCCTGCCCAGACCTGGGGCCTCCTGCTCACTGGCTGGTCCAGCTTGGAGGTTGCCAGTGAATCCACAAACACACCCCGTGCACGCCCATAGAGACACTCACCCCCAGCAGCCGGCACACAGGTGTGACCTGTGGTCCTGCTCCAGCCGCTGGCGCTGAGCCCCTCACTGACCTCACTCATACCTGTACCCCATAGCTGTCTTTTGGGACACACATTGTTCCCGCCCCAGTGGCTGGAGGTTAAAGACTCCACCGGCTCCAGTAGCTGACACTGAGACCCCACTGGCTCCAGTAGCTAACTTCCTCCTATTCTTATTATCCCTTTTTATCCATTGAAAAAAGTCCTTGACCAGATACCCTTAAAGGAGCAGACACTCTCTTTCTATACACCTTTACACAAACCAAGTGTGGGTTTTTTTGTGCCCAAAGCAAGAGGCATCCTGCAATCCAGAATTCTGGGTTAACATAGAGGTTATATCCACATGTGCAAATTAAACTTGCCTGTAGCAATTCTCTGGCAATAAGACAATCTAGCATAGAACGATCCACAACCTTATTTTCAAATTGCCTTGGCCTCCAAACTCCTGTCATTGAATAACAAGTCTGTTGGAAATGGTCATTGACCTATGCTAGCTCGCAGATTAGTTCAGACCATGCTAGTTGGCACAGGCAAAAAGCACACCACCTACTCTGTAAAATTGTTAGCACAGTTTCTAATGAATCCCCAGTGCTTGGGTATGTTCTTTGGCATTTCTTAATTTACTGGTGTAAACCTCGCCTATAAAGAGCTGCAAGAATCAGCTTGGGTTCAACAAATCCATCAAAGAGTTAGAAGTCATACAGCTAAATAGACCAGGGGTGGTGTAGCATGGTCTGATGTCTCTCCACTGAGGCCCATAGTTTATCCCATTTTATTTGCATCATCCAAATTACCACATTATTTCTGATGAAGAATCAACTTTATAGTTACCTTGGTTTAGTGGTAAAACTCCCAAGTGTATATATGAGAAAAAGGAGGACAGAGACATAGATTTTGACCTTCCACGAATATGAAGTCATCTTAGCTTTTGCTTACACAATTTCAGCAAGGACTTTAAGAATGGTCAGAAACACAGGTCCAGATCAAATAAAATATAACAATACTGCCTGTATAGTGGTGGGGTGACAAACCTTGAGCTCTTTTCTGAATATGTTGGTAGTTGGTAGCACTTGATTAGTGATGAGGGAGCAGTTGAAATGTGCAGAGTATCAATGCAATCATGTTTGAACAGATTGTTTTGTTTATTAGTATTGACAAATAACATTGGAGAACACTAGCATTTTCCTCAGACGTAGAAGATCCAAAGAATTATCCAGTACTTATTGACATTAACATAGCAGTGACCAGAAATACCAGAGCACTAGTACAGCAGTAAGTAGAAAGTGCAAAGGGCTTAGTAGCACAAAGATAATGGTTTGCATAATGTGATTGAGAAATTGAACCAATCTATAGCTTGTTGCTGATAGCTTTTGAGTTGTATTTTTCATACACTACATTTTATATACCACAAAATTACAAGCCACTTCTACTTCTTGTCTGTTCTCTAGCTATTCTTTCTCTTGGCAGAACTTTTTCAGTGGAACACATATAGATTAATAGAGTCTAGTTTCTAGATATTTAGAGAAAAGGTATAATTACCAAAGAAATAAGTTGCATATCTCTTCTCCTGCCGACATCACCAGGAAACTGCAGAATTATTGCCGTCTTGATTTGAGGTATGCACCTCATTTCAAAGTTTTATTTCTCAGTGCCTTTGATCAGCTCATCCTAATAAAAATACATCCCATTAAAAAAAAAGCCTGTCTGTGGGATTGAGTGTTCTTTTTGGTTTCCTACCAATTGCCCAGTGATTATAAAGGGCAATAAGAAAATTTAAGCTAAAAAGTAAAAATGTGACAATAAAAATAGAACATATACCATCTTCAGCATCACACAGCACAGCTAATTTATGGCATGATGTTGAAAGTCAGAACAAGGCTCAACTGTACTTGCTTAAACTTTTTCTCCTACACAGATTAATAGAGAACAATCAATCCAGTGTACTGCTCTTTCAGTAGACTTAATGTACAGTGAATGGAGAGTAATTAAACTTTAAATTTCTAAATTGTCATTGTGCACACATGATCTCACTTTTTTTTTTTTCTCGATACCACCTATAAATTACAATATAATGTATTATTAAAAGGATACAGGAGGCAGTATTGAGATTAGAATATCAAAGTACCACAGCAGCAAACAAGTAGGGCTCTTCTTTCAAAGAAATTTTTATCCTACAAGTGCAGTAAGAAAGAGCACATGATGTTTTGCTGGGAGCAGAGAAGAAAGTTATACATGATTAAAGTGTTTCAAATGTATGCTAAAAGATAGATCCCATTCTGGGCAGCATAGCAGAACCAGATGAAGGACTTCAGACATGAAGTCACGAGTTTCTACATAAGAAGCTAAAAGCCAGCTTTGGTCATTAATGTACTAGTAGACTCATGTCCCATAACTAGCAACCTAGCTCAGATAATTCATGCGTTTGATAGCTTCCCATTCACTGTCATGGTCAATATCTCATGTCCTCCCTTGCCCACACTTATTTATGCCTAATTTTAGCTAACAGACTTTAATGTTCAAGATAGTTGTCCAGTTTCCTCACACTCCCTTTATTGTCAGTGGGAAAAGGCAAGCTCCTACAGAGTAATTTGGAACAGGAAACTAAATGGAAGAGGTCCAGATTTCCCTTGAGCAGATTATCTCACTCTGCTGACTGGGGGGAGGCCAGTGACAATGCTCCTAGTTTAAGTATCTAAAATCAGGCATCTCAATCCAAGTCAGTCTGGCCTAATATGCCCATACATTGCTTATTTTTGAAATAACAAAAGGCAAATCCCACTTTCAGTTTCTCTGCTCACAGAGACAGTTTTGCACTGGGAAGGAAGTAATTGGCTTTGAATCATGGTGAAATAACCTAGTCTCAAACAGTGAAGGGCTGGCAGCTGGCTTATTTCTCCTTCAGCTGCCCAGGAGAATTCATCCGGCAGCTGATAGACCAAGCCTTGCAATCCAATATGAACATATTTGGACAGACAGAGCTGATTGAAATTGATTGCTGGCCACCAAAGCATGAAAAGTTTTGTGAATAGTCCATGGGGAAGTGATGTGTGAGAGTGTGTGTGCTTATACAAAGATTGCAGCAGTAGAACCGAGTGTTAAAATTGTACCAAAAGATGACATGCTAACCTCCTCGAGAGGAACTTAAGCTGTCTCTCAAGAAAGAGAAGAGCTAGTTTAAACTGGAGGTGTCAGAATGAATAAACCACCTTCCTTTATCTCCTGTGTGTGACCCATAGTGTAGAACCTAGGTAGGTTCAAAACCGACAGGACAACGTCATGGAAAAAAATCCACCAAAGGCTGTTAAATACAAAGACACCCCTCAATCCATAAGTCATCAGTCAGGAACAACTGGAAGTTGGGAGAATATTCTGGAAAATACCAAACGCTGATTTTCTTCATGTACTCTTCCTCAGGCTATTGTTGGATAACAGATATTCACTCTGACACAGTAGGCACATTTGTGTTCCTTTCATATGCTTAAATACTCTTACCAGCCTGGAGGGTCTCCCTCACTTCCTAGAAAATCTGTCACTGTCTCCCTCTAGTGTAAACCTAGATAAGTATGGTGGGAAAACAGGAATGTCAGAAAGAAAAGTCTCACTTGATCAAGGTGCTCCAAAGAGAATAGAAGATGAAGCATTTGTTTCCTTCCATAGGCACAAAGGAGATGGAAAGAAAATTCCCTGTGCAGCAAGCAAACAGATCAGCAGAAAGAGATTTAGTCTGTATCTATTACACTGACTTTTATAATCTAAGTGAAGATACAAATGCAAATCTCTGGATTCAGGACTAGCTCCCTAACCTGTTCAATTCCCTGTTAAGCCCTGTTCTTCATCTGGTCATCTAAAATGTTTTAAGAAGTAAAAGCTCAGACATTCCAAAGAACTGCCAAAAATACCAAGAGATTCCTGCATCTATGAACCTTCAGCTATTCTAACCTTTCTTATACAGTAGCTCAATAAAACATAAGCACATCCTTTCTTCCTTCTTTATTCAGCAAGCATTCTACTATACACACATGCTTTAGAGATTTGCAAAGTAAGGATGGTCAATTGAACCAGGGTTCAAACAGCCACACTTCTTTATAAATCAGAGTTTTATATAAGCTCTGAGATTCAGAGAAGGGTAAAAAAGGCACCATTGCTATAACAAAGTCTATTCTGCCATGTAACTCAGGCCCAGGTATTAATCCTGCTTTGGGTCCAATAACTGTGGTTGAGCCAGAGCATATCAAAAAGTTTTAGCAAGAAAGAATTAGAAAGGAAATGGGGCCAAAATACTAAATTTTTCAAAGCTACTGGGAAATGACAGTTCCTAGAGACACAGAAGACAATATATCCCAACAAAGAAGTCTCGAACATGAGAGAAACTAAAATCAAAAAGTTGTGAAGATAATTCAGTCTTATGTGTTCAATAAGACAGAAGGCAATAAAGTACACTAACTATGCTAGACCTAGATATTTCAGTTTAAATTATAACCCTAAATTGGAAACGTTAGTTTCCTTCCAAAGGTAACCAGAATACCCAGAGCATCTGGCTGCTTTGAATAATGCATGAAGAGCGAAAAAAAAATATTTTAACTTCCTTACAAAAACAAGCAGAATTTTTATAAGAATTCTAAACTTTACAGTCTTATTTCAGAAAAATAAAAATGCCTTGAGAGACATAAAACATTCTTAGACTAAAGCAATGTACATTCATTTAAACAATTAATTCTGGTTTTATTCAGAAATTACTGATACACCATATTTTACTAAGACAAACTGTAAACACATGTTCATCAAAGAGTTAAGAGATCTAAAAGTTGATATTGTAACATCACTTTTACTTTTAATCAAGATTCATTTTAATAAAAGCCTGATATCACACAGATTTGTATGTGTATTTCAGTTTTTGCACTCTGTGTAGTCTTATCCGACTCAATAGGAATAGTCACAAAGGATAAAACTGAGCAGTTGCATAAGTCTCTGTGTAGGATCGGGGCTTAATACATCTGGGAAAAATAATTTAACTATTAGTCTCTGGGTGAGAAGAACCTGAAAGACACTGATCCCAAAAGAGAGCTGGAAATTTTAATTGGGAATGAATTAGATTACTATGTAATATGACAGGAAAACGAAAAAGGCAATGCAATTCCAGTTGAGGTATCATGTCACAAAAATAGGGAGAAAATAATCCTCTCTGTTTTAGTCAGATAAGAAACATAGTAGCTATAATTAGAAAAAAATCCATATGATTACATTACTGAAAATTAAAACCTTGAATAATTATTAGAAAAAATATTCTGATAAGGGAAACTATTAAGCTGTGGCATAATAGTTCAGAGAAAAGAATAAAAAGCAGAGCAGCACCTAGAAGTTTTAAACTCCACCAGATATAATGTTACAAAAAGTACTCTCAGGCTAGAGAGAGAAGGCTAGAAGGCAAGGTAAGTAGCTTCTTTTCTGTCTTTCTATCGCTTGTCATTCCATGAGCTTCCAGCTGTGTGAATAGCACTAGCGACTCTGAGCCAGTTTTGGATGCAGTGGCTCACACAAGATATAGACACACTATTCACTCTCCGCGAGCAAGACACCAAACAATGTCTCATGACTGAATCTAACTGTGCTGAATTATGCCATAATTAAATAATTATAATTACTTATATTGGCCATAATTTAATATAATAATCTAAATGATCACTGTAAGTTTGTCTCTCAAATTAGCAACTTTTTCTCCCATTCAAAGACAGCTATCCTTTGTGGTAACTGTCAGTGCTACTTTTATTTAGTTTGTTGCAACCTGTCTTCCCTTGCCATTTTAACTGAATAAGTTACCTGCCCCCTCAGAGAATTTACCTCATTAGCTAAAAAATTTTGAATCCAACTGAGTTTTAAATAGGCTTGGAATTACAGCTCCTGCGTGACTATAACAGTGTGGAAGACTCAAGTTTGCAATACTTTCTATTATAAAATTGTGGGGTTTGTATTTTTATGGCTTCAACAAATTGAAAAATTAGGGTCAAAATTTTCTATGTGCCAGGATTTCAATTTTAATGTTTAAAACCATTAAATACTCTATGAGCACTGAGAAAACCTTGTCACAGTTTCTAAGACCAAACAGATTTTCCATTTGCCATATCAATGTCTGGGTGCAAGTAGAGGAAGGGATGTATAATTGTACTTCAAGTAGAAAAGTAATTTAATTTTTTTCTGTTTCAGAGGAACATACTCTGCCTTTAGTGCCAGGAAACAAGTAAACTAGATCCTATGATTTAGCATGCAGCCTCCTACCCCATCCCCACACTCCAAAAAATGAACTTCAACTAGTTGTTTCCCAGATTTGTGATAGCAAAGTGGTCATTGTTATAATATCACACGTAAAGAAGCAGAAGTTTTGCTTGTGCTTTTGTTCAAAAAGGCAATTTAATAAAGTGAGTTCCCTTATTCTTTAAGTTTTATGACTTGTGATTCTTCTGCTTGTCAGTTCATTTTGAAGTTTTCTTATTCAATAAAAATAGCTTGTGACACAATCTTAAGAAAGGAAGTTCTCTAAGGATTACAGAGCAATATTAGTGGATCTATGAATGAATCACCCTCTACAAGCAGGAGGTTTAAACCTACTTGGCAGTAATAGATCCATCTCCAAAAATATGCTTGCACATAAGGATTTCTTTTTTTTTTAAAAAAAGCCTCACTTGCTCAGACTGGAGTTCTCTCTTAGCAGTTGCTGAATCCCATAGCCTCATAGATGCAAGGTCGCTGCACCTCTGTGACCCTGCCTCCAGCCAGTAGTGAGGCTGAGCATTCATTTCTAATAAGCACACATGCACATTATACAGTGTACGTATATAGATACATCCATATTCACACACATCACACAGATCAACGCAGACAGAAAACACACAGCACTCACACAAACAGGCAACCTGATCCCTGTTCCTCCTCTCCAGCTGGTCAGGATTGAAGTCTGTCAGTAGAATGTAACACCACAGGTGTCCATATATCACAGTTATAAATATGTACATCTGGTATACGTGCATGTGCAGTATCGATCCCTCCAGCAGCTGGCCTAGATGCTCAGTCTATCCAGTAGCTGGTGGGCACACAGACCTGTGAGCCACTGGAGGTTTGTGGTCCCACTCCAGTTGCTTGTACTAAGACCTCTTCTCCTACTCACTGGCTAGTCCAGTTTAAAATTCATTAATATTCACATACACACTCACACACACAGGATGGAGAGATCACTCAAACAGACAGTAAAAATTGGGTTTAATAAGAAGATATGGCAAAGCGTGGTAATTAAGCACAGGACTCAGTCAGACAAGTGTAGTGACCTGCAACTTGCTTACACTCAACTGGGTCCTTTAACCCCTTCTATTTTCCCATACTATTCCTCCCCAATCCACCTTTTCCTGCCTTTGTTATTCCCCCTAAACATGCCATAGTAAGTCTCACACATTGCCACAATCCCCTTAATATATCCCATAATAAGTTTTATACAATCATCAAAATACTCTTTCTCCTGCATCCCATGATAGGTCCTATTAGCCCTGTAGGCAGTAACATACAATTAAAGAGTAAAGGACAACATTTCCTCAACCTTACATGGCCTCCCTTTGTGCAGCTGACATATAAACAAACTACTTTTTTTAAAAAAACCTGAAGCCTAACATAATATAGTAACTAGTACCAGCAAGAAAAAAAAAATTGTTTTGGATTTGCTTATGCACAAATCATTATATTAATATTAGCAATTCTTTACTCTATGGGATGGATGAGACAGTGACTGCAAAGCATGTATTAAAATATCTAATGGAAAGAGTTAACAATGAAAACATTTCCCCACAGAGGGCTAATTACAGACACTTCACCATGCAGCCATGACGATTAAATGTTCACATCAGCCACGCAGAAATTAGCAGAGAAACTGTCCGTACCAGACCATAATCTTCCTACCTTTTGCAAAAAGCATCTTGAAAATCTGGAATAATCATAAAGCATCCTCTTGTGAATACCATGTTTAACTACACTAAAGCAGATATGTAATTGGTTGTTATATCTGGAGCTACTTCTTTACACCCAAATGGTGGAATGGACAAGAACATGATTTTGTCCTGGAAAGAACAGGTTTTTCCCCTGGGCCTTTCTAAACAGAATTTGATTTGCCTCAAAACATGAGGCTAGTCTCAACCTGCAGGTAGTACAGATTACTGCAGTCTGGTTTAAGCGAACTCACTACTTAGGAGCTCTGCTTTCCAATTTGTTTCTCAGTAAACCTGCTGGATTTTGATGTAAGATTTTTACTTTAATCTATAAGACTCTAAGTGATTACCTTCAAGTGATGATATGAAAGATAGCTTATAGCCACAGCAGAGAGTAACAAAAGGTCTTTATCTGGACTCCCTTTGCTGTTGTCAGGACTTTCTCTGGAAGAAAGCCTTGTTTTTTTGAACTCGTTCACCTTTAATCTCTTCCTTTCTCCAGTGCACAGATTTGTTTCTGTTTTCAGACACGTAGCAGAGCCCACCACTTCTCCCGCTATTTCTCTAGAGGAGATTGCAGTGATTAACTTCACAGCCCCTGCTTTTCTCTCCCCTTAACCCATGAGATTGAATACATTAGAGAAATAATAACCGAACTTCATGTTGCAAAGCAACCAGGCAGAGGCAGATTTCATCCCCACGGCTACCTGAACCTTTCATGCTGGGTACTCAGGAAAATGAGGCCATTTAGCTTTGAATGGAAAGAGAAAGATGCACTAGGAGCAGAAATTATTAGTGCTCAATCTTTATTTTTCTTCTTTTTCTTTTTTTAGCTGAGTTTTCTGAGCATATATGATACTGCATAGTATTAAAGAAGAAGGAGAGATAAAGCTTCCTTAGTCCGTCACCTGAGCCCACCTAGGAAATCATTCTTCAAGTGTGCCAAGTAAAATGCATCAAACACATATTAGATTCTTGCTCCTGAGTACCTTACAATTCCAAAAGATCTTTCAGGATCTACTACAGGTACATAAAGCAATAACAGAGAATAAGATCTTAAAAAGTTACTGAGAGTTAACATTAAGGAAAGTATTTTATACTAGAATTTTAAGATTAAATCATAACAGTTCACATACAATCCTCAAATATAAGCCTACCAAATGCTGTGTCATTGTATATGTACAGTAAATGTCAAAATATCTTTTTATTTTGAGGTGATAAAAGTCATGTCTCTAGTGTATTTTCCAAGAAATGCGGCTTCTCAAATAGTAAATAAATTATTAATTTCTGTTTTAAATTTGTATAGCTTCAATTTCAAAAGATTTAAATTTATCTCATTAAAAGATTTGCAAAATATTTTTTTCAGGACAACAACTTTGACCACTTCTATATACACACACACAGTGGTATCTAGAAAATACACACATGTGTGTGTATATATATGTAAACACACACATATATACACATTTACATATGTGTGTGTGTGTATACACACTTATGTATATATGCAAGGATCTCTGTAGTTCATATAATTTGTAATTTCCTCTTCCCTTACAGAAATAATCTATCAAAACCTCCATGAAGCTGAGTTATGAAGCAACTTTTTTAAAGCAAAGAAGTGAACCCTCAACTATTAAAACAATAAAGCTCTAATTGTTTCCCAGAAAAATGCTAAATCACTTTCATCATCACAATGAAGTGTTGTACACTATGGTTTTCTATGAATTTGCAATAAAGCAGTACATAGCACTGTCTTTTCCAAAGGCAGCTAACAAAACTTATCTGGAGTATTCATTGCTTTAATATTCTTTTCCAGACATTGTGGATAAAAGATGGCATCCATGGAAGAGCTGCATCCGTTGTTACACCATAGATGATAGCTTCCTGCAATTCAGAGCAATGGCTCTGTAATTCCAGAAGGGAACACATAAGGGAACAGAGCTTTTCTTTCAGACCAGCAAATCTGTCAACAGTTCATTCTGCAGATTATTTAATCAGAGAAAATCATAGAGTTCCCTCCTAGCACCCTCAGTCACTATTTTTATTCTTTTTCTATTCTTAAGTCATCATGTTCATGTAACTTCAGGAAAGCCTTTAGAGACCTTTGATATTCCAGAATTATAGCTTGAGAATCATTGCTTCCAACCACAGCTCTCTCCTTGGCACTCTGCTCCCATAGTATTCTGAAGTGCACTGTGTCATTTGGAGGGTAGAGCACAAAACTGAGTGACAAAAAGGATTAGAAAAAAAAAAGAGGAGATGTGACTTTGAGGTGGGAGGTTGAAGTAAGAGGTACAGACAGATAGATTAGAAGAGCCCTGATTTTTTTCCTGCACATCAGCAAGCTTTCAACACTAGGATAGGAAATATATTCTGTTCAGATGGACTGTTGCCTAATAGCTAAGGCAATCTGTGGAAGATGCAAATATGTTTTCCATCAAACGGAGGAGGGACTTTCAGGTTAACTGTGAATGCTCTCATATCATTACCACCTTCTCCTACTTCTGTTCTGCAATGTTTTAAAACAGGAACATAAGAAGAAGGAAAGATAAGTGCCTGGAGTCCAGTCCTCCTTTGGCAAGTGGTAGGTACTAGTGTGAACACCAAGACTAAGATATTTCTGGGCATTTTTGAAATTCAGGCACCGGCCAAAACCCAAAGCCCCTTCAAATCAGGCAGCAGATGAATGGATTAAAAGTTTGCACTTCGACACTGAAATTCCACTGCAGCTTTAACATAAAGGTTTTTCTTTGCATCTCACCCTATGGGACTCTCCCACATGAGCAAACCACAGCACTCATCACTCTTCATTGAAATGCACGGGCATCGAAATGTCCATTTCAGGACAGGGCACCAGGAGAGATAAAAGCTAACCATATTGTCAGTAAGTTTAGGTGGTGACTTTTTAAGTCATTACCTTTGAAGGACATCACATATTAAACATCTGAGTATCCACTGAAACTACCTAGAGTTTCTTCACAATACTTACATATATTGCATGTGTTGGCAACCCATCTGCTCTGTAGCAGCTGACCAGTGTTTTGCCATTCTGCTGCCATGACAGTGCTGGCATTAAAATTTAATCAATACAATTCTGTATGCGATCTTGATGTAGCTTCAGAAAAGCATAAGTGGATTATCTATTGAATTGTAACCTCACAACAACTGCAGATGGGGCTTCTTGTATCTTACTCAGTCAAGGACAGGTGAAGTATGAGAGCATGTTATTGAAAACAGGAAATTTTATTTATAAGCCTATGTTTAATATGGTTCAGTATGACCTGAATCTCCCCAAGTCTGGAATCTTAATCTTTCTTTTCCAATTTATTAGCAGAATAGCTTTGAGGATATGAATAAAGGAAAAAAATAACAAGAGAGAATGCAGTCTAGGAATAGTCCTCTTTCCCTACTTTTCCATCCCTATCTCCAGGAATTTGAATTTTTCCCTCTGCACATCCTACTAAGGACTGAAGGGCTCATTAATTGTCAGATAACAAAAAACAGTCATTTAGCCTTTAGTATATAAATAAAAATTAGGAACTCTGTTAGCACTACAGGTTACAAACTGGCTTTTGTGGATTTGTTGGATTAGTAGCACAAAGCAAAGCACATAAACTTTATCTGAAGTTTACCTTACAAGCTTACCCGTCAAATTATTTATGAACTATTCCTAACTCCTTGGCTGGGTACAATATCTAAAGTGTGACCCATGAGTAAAACCTTGTATCTTTATTCAGAGTGTTGCTACCCTTGTTTAGGGCTGGGGCAAAAGGGCAAAAGGAACTGTCATGCTATTCCATAGGGACACTGATTTAATGGTAATATGTACATGAGCTAATTGCATAGGACTGGACTTTCCCTGAGTACTTAAACTAATGTGTTTCCAACTAGGAGAAAGGCAATAGCAGTGGAATTACTACAAATATTTTAAAAGAAAGGCCACACTCGCAGCACTATCCTCCCCTAACCTCAAGCAGCTGAGATGAAAAAAAGGGATTCAGAGCCCTTCATCTGGAGAGCAAGGAGAGAAGTAAGGAGAGGCTTTTCATAGAAAAGAAGAAGACAGACAAATGCAATACAACTTCCTTCTCTTTTGCATCTTTATTCCCTTCTAAAAAGCTTCTTAAGTTTTGAGAACCCCATTCTTAGGTAGTTGGTTGTGCAATGTGTTGTACAGGGAAGCTCAGATACCTGTTTCAGGACTTTGAGTAGTTACGTGTGCATCTACTCCAAGGTCCTTTCATTTCACATAAAGACATAGGGTCAAGTAGCAGGAGAAGAAAGGGGATTATGCTCTTTTTTACACTTCACACCGTGACCCATTGGCACATAGCTAAGCACTGTCACAGTACCTCATGCTGACAAATCTCAATATTGCAGCATGTCACAACCAGAGAACTACCTGTTTAGGCTTAATTTGACTTATCCATAGCCAGCTTGGTTTTGCTACGTTTATTCTGTTATAAAAGCAAGAACAGTTAACATCCCAATGTGCATTTTACTGCTGGGTTATGGCAGGAGCTTGCAGATGAATAACCGTAGCTTTTGGAATATCCCAGTAAGTACTGCTGTGAAATAGTCACGCGGGCAATTGGACAAGAAAAGCAACAAAAGACTGAAATTCTGGGATGAAATTCAAATCCACTCTGTTATTATGTTGTTTATACCAAAGCCCATGGTTCTGCTGTTGTTAAGGGTCTTGTCAGCTTTTCCATTATATGTTCTTATTTTCAGGGATTTGTTGGTCACAGAGATTCACTCCAGGCAGAGTGAAAATACTAGGAGACTAAAATTTGGCCAAAGGCAAAAAGCATTGTTTACAGCTGATAAATTCATAGCTGGACCAACTCTCTACTTCAACAATGTCAAAAATAAATGGAGAGGTAAGCATGTATTCTTATCAAATCAAATGCTAATAAGAACAAAAATCTTTAACTTGTTTTTTACGATACCAGAACCTATTAAGTGCTAAAACACTGGTGGACAAGATGAACTCTAGTCAGAGCTTTTCAACATGGTCACATGCATTTTCATACTCATCCCAAACTGAGAATTACCGGGTAGGAGCAAGAGTACTTTGACATCTGCATCCACATGGTAAGACAGTGCCTGCACACACAGGTTGGATTCAGTTACATACTTGAAAGTACACTTCGACCACCTCTAAGAATCTGTTTCGAGGTGCTCCAAAGCAGCAACAATCTAGGTAAAATGGATGGTCCTAAGTTGTACACAGAAATCCAAGTGCCCACAAGCTTTGGATATGGCCACACTTCAGTTCACGTCATAACTGATTTGTATGAAATCAGGAACACCTACAAAGCACCTCCGGAAAAAAAAAAAAAAGGTGTGATTTAAGCATCACCCAGGTATACCCGAAGATAATAATCTCTACATTTTTAAACTTAATTCTCTCATTAAAAGAAGCATATTAAAATATCTGATAAAGACAGCTCTATGTTTTGCTTCATTTTTAATGACCATTTAAGAACAATTTCAAAGAAAATTTAGATCTTCACTTTTTCACAGAAACTCTTCCAACACTCTCATCATCTGATTTATATCTAGAAAATACAGAAATGTTGATTCACATAATCAACACCTGAATCAAGTTTATTCAAAAATAAAAAATGGGAAATTAAGATTAAAAAACACAAATAGCTTCAAAAAAATAGTGCACATTTCTGAATACCTTCTTAATTTCAGAGAAGTATATATAAACTTTAAAAGTCACAGATATTTGGATATAAGTAGCTTACCAAGATTTCTTTACTTACTCGTATCCGCAGTACTCTCAACTTGCCAGCAGGGAAAAGAACATAACACGGGGCTGGGAGTGAGGATGCCAGGTTCAGTTTCTGGCTGTGCTGTTCACTGCCTTTTTGATTGCAGAGAAGGTGCTCTGCTGTCCTTCTACAGAATGGAGTCATGAGATGCTCAGAGTCAACCAGCAACAAATTCATCATGTTAGAGAAAAGAAAAGATGAAGCAAAAAAAAAAAGACTTTTTCCCCACTTTGCTCTGTAAATTAAGTGACATCAGCTCTTGGGAGGATACACAGAACCATTCAAGCTCTGGAAAGTATGTGTTTTTCCTGTCTTTAGCCCATAAGCACATTAAGAACTATTTGCCTGAATGTTTTGATTCAGGCAAGCCATCCCAAATCTTTTATAGAGAGTGGCACATCTTGTTGGACAAGAGCACCACAGTCACCGTGTTAGATTTGAAACCTGTGCAGTTATTTACATCATCTTTTCAGCTCACTGCCAAGTTCTAAACCTTAAATCTCTGGTTACTGCAGAGATGTGCAAACAGTGGGAGGTCTCATGTATCATGTTAATACTTTTGGCGCAGCAGCAGGAGACACTATAATTGCCTCAGCAAAATTCCTTCATTTATGTGTCTACATCACTGAAAAATTTGCAATTATTTTTAAATATTTGCTGGTGGGTCTTTTAGAATATATTTATAGAGCTAACATTTTGTGCAGCTCAGAAACTATAAACTGTACAGTCTGATCATTATTGTTTTGTACGTTACACTTCACTGACACTACAATGTCTCTAATGGAAAGGAATCCTGATACTTTTATTGCCACGTGAATTTTAACAGGATTTCCAGACCACACAGATACTCTTTTCCAACTCTGTAAGGGCTCAACATGAGCTGTTGCATTTCTAGCAGGCTATTAGGATGAAATGGAAATTACAAAGCACATATGGTATAAAAACCAAAAAAAGTGCTCCAACCTCCTCAGATGATACTTATCAAACAAGCCACTGTGCTACAATTTCCTTCTATTTCATACATAATCTTAATATCTCCATGCTCAGAATAATTAGGAGATGTTCTCTACACTGTTATCTCTTTCTAAGTGAAGAACATGAAACATTTTGATAGCTTTACTGTACCTCACTGTGCATATTTTCCTTTGTCAGGGCAAATTGGAAGTAAATAATATCAGTAGAACATTAAGAAGGGTGAACAAAAATTCATTTCATAAACTCACAAAATATCCCTTGGCTAAGAACTTGGCTGAATGTGAAAATTTCACCAATAATAACAATTTTCCTCACAGCTGAACAACTGATGGTACAAGTAGAGATTTTTTAATTATGGTTTAAGTAACATACAATGAACTTAAAAAGCACAATTCATTTTAAATCCCAGAATAAGCCTCAACATTTGCAGTGGGTTGGGGAGAGGGAAAGGCTGCAGAAAGTAGCTTTGGGAAGCAAGAAGAAAGATGTACCATTAATGGTTTAAAAGAAATTGTCAGTGTAGTTAAAAAGATGCATTTTAAAGCTTATTTCTTGATACAGGCAAATCATAGTAGTGAATTTCTATAGGAAAGGATCGTGATTTAGAGTCAACAGACCCAGGAGAAGTCCTTTTCCACCAGCTGACAGTCAGTAAGAATGTACTGGGCTCATATGATTATTGCTATCTTAAATATAAGACCGAAGATGACCTATCATGCTACACCAAGTAAAGGGATTCTCTTGAAGAAGTTGATATTTGCATCCAACTTAAATTATAAGACTTTCAAAACACGATGCACCCAATCCAGGAAAAAAACCAGTCATGAATTCAAAAGTAACTAGGTACATTAGCTAAATTATGAGGTAAGCCAGTATAAAATCCAGTCTGAAGATAGAATAATGTATTTGTGAAGAAAATAGAGAAATTGCCAAGAATTAACATTTCTAAGAGCAGCTGAAAAGTTACAATAGCCACAAAAGCTCATTTACAATTACTTGAATTTTCCAGCATGTTATGCCACATCTAACCCATTTCAGATGAAATGGAGGACTGTAGAAAGCTATTTTGTTGCTACACACAAAACAGACCACTAACTTGCCTTCATACACTTTCCTGCAAAATTACTTGAGCTTTCTCATCAGAGAATCCTTCTAAAGCACTTGACTCTTCAAGACTCAACAACCACCTGAAATCTCAACAGAAACTTAAAACCATTCATTAATTAAATTGAGCAACGATTTTATTTTAACTCTAAATGAAATTAAAAGCAACACGACTGAGAAAGAGAAAAGCAACCAACTTCAAGTGCAGTCAGTTTCCCTTTAGAGCACTTCAAAGTAGTTGGATTGTAGTGAAGGCATGTATTAAAAATTGAAGTACAATAAAGGGAACAATTCCAGAAAAATTGCCGTTACCTTTCTAAAGCTGTAATCAGTAAAGAAGCGGTGAAGATATTTAGCCAACCTCACACAGAAATAAACAAAGTTCAAAATATAATGAGCAACACTAAATTCTGAGTTGTATTTAGCACATCATTTGCTTGATAACAAGGGCAGTGATTAAAAATACACTCAGGGGAGTGCAGGAATTAATCTTGCACGCCCCGCATCTCTAAACCCATTTATTCTGCTGCAAGGGAGCAGCTCTGCATTGCACTGCAGGCAAGAGGCAGCCCTAAAACCTAGATAGCCATTAAAAAGGAGGATTACTTCAGTGCTGGGGAGCCCTCCAGTGGGACAGACTTGTTATAGCGATTTCTCCACTGCCTCTGGCTCCAATTTACAGCAAAGTACATTGATGTTTGCTGTGCAGATGAACCCTCTGGGGAGTCAATCTCATCTGGAACAATAAACACGTTGGTCCAAAACACATGGGGAATTATCCAGCACATGTAGAAATCAGCATTGAAAAAATGAAACAAAACCTCTTTTTTGTGGTTTTGACAGGCTGTGAACCTATCCATGCGGAATGCAAGCTCTTCCGTTAGAGCATGCCTTTGCATTCATGAGAACCAAGTTCAAGTCCCTAGTCTACCATGGGGTTAGGCAAATCATTGTGTGATCTACGGCGGGGTTAGGCCAGAATCCCCCTCTCTGCTGAAGGATGGAGATACAGCTGTAGAGGAGAGGTTTTACAATAAATACATTCAAGGCAGTTGAAGCCAGACTGCATATCTGTATAACTACATAAATAGCACAGAACTTTCAAAGAACAGACAGACAGCTCTCCTCTAGTTCAACTGTGAGTACTCGTGTCATTTCTCAGTTAATCCTGCTGCATTTCTCAGTAAAGGCCAAAACAGTGTCACAGAAGAGAGAACCTTTTTGTTAGAAGTGCCTGTGGATTAATGCCAACATTGATCAGCGTTAATAAAAGCACGGATCAGTTGCTATCCCTTGTGGGGCACTTTATGAAGTCTAAGCTGAGGTCCTAAGCCACAAGAGAGATCTCCAGCAACAAGGGGGATCTCCACAAGAGATAAGAGACCGTATCAGTCAGCTGGCATTACCAGGTAAATTGACAGCGTTCACAGCCCAAGGGAAGAGCGCTGCTATAAGGATATTTCATCACAAGGCAAATTTGATAATTTGTTTGATCCATTTCTTCTGTAATTCCACAGATTTCAGTTTGACCTCCAAGTTCTTTAGTCACTTCAGAATATAAATGCTTCCACTAGTGTAAATCACAAAACTTTCAGTCCTCACACAGACATCCTCCTGACTTCAATGTAAAGTACAAGTATATTCAAGTGGCAACAGAAGTGAACCTCTGTTGTTGCAGTTTAAATTGCACAGTTTACAAAGTAGAAAAATATATTAAATTATTCCTGTATTCTATATTTCTAAAATGTGCAAAAAATGGAGAAGCTAGGCCTGGCTTATTCATTTGCAATTTTTTGTAAAGCATTGAAAATATTGTTAAATTCTAAGAGCAAAGTGGCAGAACATTGGCATTTCAAAAAGGCAGCAAGGACTAATTACTAAGAAGTCAAAGGAAAAAAATGGTTTGTTCTGCACTTTCATTTTCTTCCATTCAGCAAGAACTAGAGCTGGTTGTATTAAAATATTTCATTAAGCCTTGAATTTTCAAAGGTTGAAACAAGCTGTTCAGTGTTTAAATATTCACAATACAGGAAAAATAAAAAATAGTGTAATCAGTATAATTACAGAGGAAGAAAAAAAGAAGCTTTTCTTTCACTAATGCCAAACAAAATCTAACTCATGCAAAATGAATGGTTGCATCATATGTTGTTTTAATACTGTATCAATTTACTAATATTAAACTAGAATACATAAAAAATCATATTTATATAATTAATCTCTTCCAAACTAAATTAAACCCCAAGGAAATGAAAAAATGTAATTGGGGGGAGGGGGAAGAGCCTTATTTCACTGTAAAACATGAACTTTCTATTTCTTATCATATTCTCACCACATGCATGCAACAATACTCCTGTCCATAGCTTTAATTTAAAGAATAATTAGTAGCTATTAATGGATGGTTATTTTGCATAGCTTCCCACTGTTACTGTAATAGAAGTATTTTAATATGGAGTAGACTCTTCTAGCAGAAAATTATACTCTAATAGAAGAGTATTTAAAACAGAAATTAAGGTAAATATATACATTATTTAAAGGAGAGATGTGAACACACTGACTAGTTAATTTTTAAATTAATCTCACAATAAGAAGTGTCTGATTTGTTTTAAAGAGTAACCTCTCTGAGGAGGAGGGGAATTAGGGCAGCTTGCTTCTGCTTTCAGACCCAGCAGGAAATGAGCATGCATACACACATAACTCTGTAGCCCTGGGGCAAAACCCATCATTGAACCATGGATAAAATATAAAAAATGTTTAACTTCATTAAGCTACTGAACATACCTGTCATGTGGATAGAGATTAAGGAAGGTAGATGACCTTTAAAGGTCTTTTCCACCCCAAACAATTCTATGATTCTATTGTTCTCTGANCCAGAGGAGAAGGAGATCTGGGGGTGCTGGTTGACAGCCGGCTGAACATGAGCTGGCAGTGTGCCCAGGTGGCCAAGAAGGCCAACGGCATCCTGGCCTGTATCAGAAATAGTGTGGCCAGTAGGAGTAGGGAGGGGATTGACCCCCTGTACTCGGCACTGGTGAGGCCGCACCTCGAATCCTGTGTTCAGTTTTGGGCCCCTCACTACAAGAAGGACATGGAGGTGCTGGAGCGTGTCCAGAGAAGGGCAACGAAGCTGGTGAAGGGCCTGGAGCACAAGCCTTATGAGGAGCAGCTGAGGGAACTGGGACTGTTTAATGTGGAGAAGAGGAGGCTGAGGGGAGACCTCATTGCTCTCTACAACTACCTGAAAGGAGGTTGTAGTGAGGTGGGGGTTGGTCACTTCTCCCAAGTAACTAGCAACAGGACAAAAGGAAATGGCCTCAAGTTACGCCAAGGGAGGTTTAGATTGGACATTAGGAAAAAATTTCTTTACTGAAAGAGTGGTCAGGCCTTGGAACAGGCTGCCCAGGGCAGTGGTGGAGTCACCGACCCTGGAAGTATTTAAAAGACATGTAGATGAGGCACTTAGGGACATGGTTTATTTCGCGTGGTGGTGTTGAGTTGACGGTTGGACCCGATGATCTTAGAGGTCTTTTCCAACCTTAATGATTCTATGATTTCTTGCACTAAGTGGAGGGAACATAGGCCTAATTCAGGTAGATGTTTAAGTTTTATAAACTGTTTACATGAAAATAATCATTAAATTATGAACTTGTTTTGAAAAAATGTTTCTAGAAGCTAATTTTATTTATCCAAAACCCACCACTCCTTTGGCAAATAGAAGAGTTTTGCCAGACTTCGTAACATTGAGATTTAAATTTGAATGGAAGTTTGCAGCATCATTTTTTAAATGTTTTTCAGACAGTAAAGAGAAAAAACCATTTTGCTTCTTTTCTTTTTTTTTTTTTTTTTTTTAGAAAAAATGTCATTATCTTTTAAACATAACAGAGTATGCCACAAAAACTACAACATTGGGTTGAGCACTGAGGATGGCAGTGATCTGACAAAGCACAACATTCCACATCAGGAAATCTGATCAGGGCGGTTAGTTGGAGCTAAGTTACTTGCAAACTGAATGTTTACATCATATGTCGTCTTAATACTTCATGAATTTCTTAATATTAAATTGCAGTCCTGTTAGTAGGAGTGTTTTGGAGATGTTGGTGCTTTCACTGGATGAACTGCTCTTTGTAAGTGCTTTAAGATGGATGAGATGATTCCTAGTCTTGAATATGCCAAGTTTCCAACTTTTATTTGCTATACACAGTAATACAATATATGCTACAGTGATTCTGATAACAATTTAATTCCAGATCAGGCTCAGGCAGGAGCAGGAGCAGGAGAGAGGCTGCAGGGAATCGAGTTCTGGGAGCACATGAGGCCATGATTAGGATATAACTCATGTGGAAAGAGCTCGAAGTTGATCTGTACTCTTATTTTATTCATGACCTGCTCTGACCCCCAGCAGAATAATTTGGTCAAAAAGTTCACTCGGAGTCCTCTCATTTCAAAATCAGCAACAAAACAAGAAAGAAATTCATAATCTGAGGGATTGCCAGTTGGTTAAATTGCTTTTGCTATACTCCAGTGGAGTGATGCTAATTTACACTAGCTGAGAATCTGTCGTGATATGTTTCATTTCTCTTGAAGTCCTTCAAAAAACATACCAAGTTCATCTGGTAATTTTCCCCAAACTTTTGAGGTCAGTCACCCCCTACCTACTTCTAAACATGTCTTTGAATCAGAATGGGAATAATACAGTTTCTTTCTGCATGGAAAGAGACCGATTCTTCCTAATTTACAAAGATTTCAATGAACAAAGTGATGATTCCATCCACTGTTACATCTTATAAATAAATATAGCAGCAAAATCAGTGCTGTTGCCCGCTATTCCGCAGAAAGCTCACATCCTTACTAACAATATGTCAGTATGCTTAATAAAGGACTAGAAAGCAGATGAAAGCTCAAATTCATGGCAGGTTTTCAACCCAAAGATCACAAATGCACGTTTGCATCCCATGAGCCAAAGAAATTAATTAAAAGATAGCAAGCCACACACCAAGAAAAACTACTACAAGACGAACAGTGATACGATCCATGCAAAACCAGCTTAAAAATAGTAAGAAACTATTCTACTAGTACATCCACGGAAAACATATTTTCCTACTGAAAGGCAAGGAGGCAAGAAGAAAAAAAGGATAATAAAAAAATTATAAGCTTAGAAACTTATACAAGCTCAGTCTCAGTGCGACTGACAAATAGCATTCTCTCTATGTTATAAAAATACTTTTAAAGTAACATGAAATTTTCAGAAAAAAATGGGAAATTATCTTAGGCCTAGCGATAATGACTGATTTAGGCAAATGAACATACTGGAAATCTTTCTGCCAAAACAAAATACAATTTTGCCTTTTGTATCACCTGTGGTGAATGGCATTTTACTATTTAAATCACATCCCCCATCAGATAATCATCAGTATATCAAAGGCAAGAAAAATCTCTCATGCAGACTGAAACTTCTTTAAACTGCAAAAGATTCTGGAGATAAGAAATATCACACACTGCTCGCTCCATACCCTTCTGCAATTCCCCTGGATATGGATTAGGAGGACCTCTTGAATCAAGGCCAGCATCTCCTAATAGAGTCAATTTTGCTATTTCACCTTTAGTAAATGCATCCAAAGCCTATGCCCTTCTAAATGTTAGTCACCTCCCTATAGTTTCTAACCTAACTTTACCCATGGAAAAATTAATACATCTGGCTACTCTTCTACCATTCTCTTTTAACTCTTGTTTCCTAGCATTTACCCTGGATGTGTTTCTACTATGCAATCAGACCTTGTCTTGCTAGACTAAACAAGTCTGTTTCTTTTAATTTGTTCTGGAAAAAATTGGTCTCCATTCCCTGATCATCCTAGTACCACTTTCCTGCAGCTTTTGCATTTTGAAATCATTTGAAGTCAAGGAGGCTATATAAGAGTAAATCTGTAGTAGAGAGAAACAGGAGGTGGTCCATGGGATAGACTTAATGGTACCTGTGTGCCCTAGACTATATTTGTTGCTTATAAGGGGAGAAATAATACTGGGTTAATAACTCGGCATCTCTAGTCTCATTGCTTTCCTTTGTGTCCTCTCAAACTGTTGTATTATTAATTGCAAAGAACACATCATAATAAAATTGGAATGCAGAAACTCAGCTGTGCCAAAAAAAATCTCCCTAACCTCAAAGACATTTTGCCATTAGCAAATGCCTCATATAAAACTAAAAATAAATGCATGGACTCAGATTACAAGATCTTCTTTCCACACCTTCTCCACTGCCAAAGCACAAAAACCAGACAAGGGCAATAGAGCCTAGGGTGCTCTATTTCCTCTCCCTGAAAGTTATAATTGCTTATACATTAACTTACGCTTCACGAATTTACAGTGTAGAGTGATAAACTCATTATTATGTTAATTCTGCTTAGCTTCTTCATTTTTCCAATTATTCTTGGATTTAAATGGAAATGTATATCAACACATACAATTTAATGTCTCATTGGACGGATCCCTGAAGCCTTATAATTTTATATGTGGAAATATATATGTGAAATAGCCTCAAATGTCACAGTCAAAGTCTCAGGTCTCCTTATTTTTTTTGTCTTTTAGAAGACTGAACTAAATTTTATTGAAAATGCCAAAAATACCTGATATGTTGCTATCTTGGGTTCCACTGCTAGATCAAAATTTACCATGTGAGAAAGGCAATTTCAGCAGCAGAGGGAAAATATGGCAAGAAGACTTTAGTGAATTCTTTAGTATTTTCATAGACTGAAGGACTCAGATTTTTACTAGTCTCAGACTAAATCTTTCCTATTTGTTCCTACCAACATGTGACAGTACAGCCTAGATTCATGCAGTTGAAAACATTACCATCTTTTTCAGTTCCCTCATCACATAGTTACAAAAAACCAGATGTGGTAGGACAAAAACATTAGTTGGCACATTAGTGGCAATGACTAAGGAGATGCTTGTATCAGCTAAGACAGCCTTAGTATGCAACAGGTAACAGCCTAGACTTAGAAAAACGCTGCACATTTTTTCAGTTAAAGTCATTTGCTGACTGAAATAGTGGCAGCACAGCCTGAGAAGGAGGACAGCGCTCAGTCAGCACAGCCATCTTTATTATTTCTTGGTGAGTATTTCAGAATCATATATTAATTTAAGTTGAAAGGGACCTCAGGAGGTCATTAGTTCGACCACACAAGAGGGGAAGCTTTGCCATCAGGTAAGGTTGGCTCAGGACCTTATCCAACTGAGTTCAGAGTATTTTCAAGCATCTTCCACAACTTTTTGAGGCAACCTGTTCCAATATCAGATTGTCTTTACTATGTTTTTTTTTCCTAATATCTAATTTGGATTTTCCCTGAGGCAACTTGTGTCCACTGCTCCCCATCCTTTACTACTTAAAGGAGACTGGCTCCATCTTCTCTAAAGAAGGAAAAAAATCCTTCTCCCATTAGATAGCTGAAGAAGTCAGTTTATGCACAGGAAACAGATGGGGAGAAAGGTAAACAGCACTATTTTAACAGTCATGACATTGAAAGATTCTGTTATACAAGAACTGAAAAAGACAGGTTCAACCCATGAATAATAGCATGTGTTGGTGATTGCTAAGTTAACACCAGTAAGATTAACCTTCTCAAGAATGGGAAAGTATTTTGTTGAGATAGGAAGCCCTGTAAAATGTGGTTTATAAATGGGTTTTCTGGTTTAGTCCTGCTACCTTGCTCTCTGCCAACTCTAAAACGATATTTACATCACATGAGAAGTGGAAAACAATGAAAAATATTTAAATGATTCAGTGAACTTTGGCATGCACATTATTGAGATAAAACTCATACTCTTCTTTCACGCAAGCCTTAATGAATTGTAAATTTTTCTCCTGAAGGAACAGTGATTGGATATTGATTTAGAAAAGGTAAAGGGATGTGAACAACCGACAACAGAATCAAATTATAACAATGTGGAGTCTCATTGTATGATGAAATGTAACCATCCTACATACAACACTCGGCAGGGGAATAAAAAAAAAAAATACACAAGTCTTTATCTCAGAGGAAGCAAAGTACAGGTAGAAAAGTCATCATACATTGCCGAACAAGCAAAATCCATCTGTGGAGTGAGCTACCTGAGCCCTTTCTCAGTCTCCAGATGGATTTTATTAAGCCTTCTATTTCATTCTTTCAAACATGTCTTCATTTTTCTCTTGCTCAAATGATGCAGGAAAAAATATTTTTTATTCTTTTCATAACAAGCATTATTCTAGAGCTTCTACTGTACAAAGAGTAATGAGATTCAGTGTGTGTTCTGTGGGTGGCTTGAATATCATCTCTGTGTCTGTATTTACAGATATTTGGTTAAAGGCACAGACACTGTTAATTGGAAAGTACCCATAAATTATGGTGGTAATCTGCTTTTAAAGAAATGGATAAATTGAGCTGAAGTGACATATGCAAATCTAAAAGAAATTAAGTTAATTTTCCTATTTGATTTCAGCTCACCTGTCTCTTTAATGTCCCCCTCTCCCTCAGGATACCTCAGCATTTCAGTAGACATGAGTTTTTATGCCATATTGTCCCCATCCCAAACCTAACCTTAATCTTAAAACAACATCCCAGAGCTGACTCTGCTTTACCAGAACATGACTCCATCTTAACCCTGCAAAGCTATCAGAATCCACCAATAAATCAAGCTATTCCTATGCTGGTATCCCTAAACTTAATCCCAACCCTGTCTGTTAAACCATTACACTGGCTCCTGTCCATCCCCAGTCTAGTCAGGGGTCCCTATCCTAGCATTTTGAGTAGACCAAAGTTCCAGGCCACCATGCTCCTAGGAGGGAGGGAGTGCCTCAGTTGGACTGGTCTTTCCTACCCTTCATTTAAAAGCTGCATTTCCCCCTTCGTTCACCCTACAGAGAAGACTCACACCTTCCCCTATTTTAAAAAAAAAAAAAAAAGTGTACATATACATATATGTTTTGTAGAAGCTGAAAGTTGTGTGCACCTGTAAACATATATACAAAGGTGAAGCCTACATTGTTGTGGAGAAAAGAGGTCTGAGGACTGATTTATAGCTCTGAAGTCGAATGGCACTGACTGTCTCACATCTACACACTGCAGAGTGTTTGTGGAAAAGAGGGTCTGCCCCTCTTTTCTCGCATCCATCCCTCCTGTTATTGTTCCCACCACAAAACCTAATTCTACGTAATTTGCTAGGTCTCCTATTATACCCTTTTCCTTCTCCTATATTCTATAGGTTTAATTCTGCTACTCACCTCCTTGCAGTCCTGTGTTTTTCAAATAGTTTCCCTTCACCAATCCCAAGCAGAGCTGATCTACTGAGCTTTAAATTTTTCACACATCCCCTTGATTCCTTTCTTGTTGATTCTTCCTCATTATCTCGCTAGGTTCCCATATAGCACTGCATCCTTGTCCTATTATTCCTCCTTCAGTGCAGCCAGACGACCCAGTATCCATTTCCTTCTCCCTATACCTTCATGGTTATAACTACCTTAAATAATTCTTTATCATCATCAGACTGAATTACCTCACTAGTCGCTTCTTTTTTCCAGATTATTTATGACTATGTTAAACAGCACAGATCTATTTGACAACACTTTTATCAGTGACCTTTACCCCTTTTGGAAAATTGATTATTCCTGTTCTTCATAATCTTTTAGAATCATAGAATAGTTTGGGTTGGAAGGGACCTTTAAAGGTCATCTAGTCCAACCCCTCTGCCATGGGCAGGGACATCTTCTGGAGAGCGGACTTTGGCCTGCTCAGGACACTGGTCGAGAGGGTCCCTTGGGAGACAGTCCTGAGGGGCAAAGGGGTCCAGGAAAGCTGGACCTTCTTCAAGGAGGAGGTCTTAAAGGCACAGGAGCGGGCCGTCCCCATGTGCCAAAAAAAGAATGGGCGGGGAAGACGACCGGCCTGGCTGAACAGAGAACTCTTGCTGGGACTCAAGAAGAAAAGGAGAGTTTATCTCCTTTGGAAGAAGGGGCAGGCTACTCAGGACGAGTACAGGGATCTCGTTAGGTCGTGCAGAGAGAAAATTAGAAAGGCAAAAGCCCAGGTAGAGCGCAACCTGGCCACTGTTGTGAGAGACAACAGGAAG
>VZTQ01006264.1:0-20078 GCA_013400755.1 Pelecanoides urinatrix | reverse complement strand
TAACCAGGGATAGGACGAGAGGAAATGGCCTCAAGTTGCACCAAGGGAGGTTTAGGCTGGATGTTAGGAAAAAATTTCTTTACTGAAAGAGTGGTCAGGCCTTGGAACAGGCTGCCCAGGGAAGTGGTGGAATCACCATCCCTGGAGGTATTTAAAAGACGTATAGATGAGGTGCTCAGGGACATGGTTTAGTGGGCATAGGGGGTGTTGGGTTGACGGTTGGACTCGATGACCTTAGAGGTCTTTTCCAACCTTAATGATTCTATGATTCTATGATCTTCAATTAGATCAGGTTGCTTAGAGCCCTGTCCAACCTGACCTTGATCTTGTAACCTGTCCCAAAGAGTAACTTCCATTTTATCTGATAGCAGCTTAGTTTTTTGAAAGAGCTTTCAGTTAACAATCAGGTCGAAAGTTTGTTTGAACTCCATCTACACTGTGTAACAGGATGACCTTTATTTATTCATTTGTTGATTTCTTCAAAGTTACAGTTTTAGAAGACATGATACACTAATGTAAAAGGGAATAATCGGTTTGGATTTTGTAGAGGGAGGTCAAGGCTGGGGGAAATAACTCAAGGTGGGTGAAAAAAAGAGTGTGAAGAGAGATTCGTTGATGAGTTTTGGAAGACTAACAATGGATAATACAAAACCTGCTGTAATAGAGATGTTGACTTGCAGTTGATCCTGGGACAGGTAGGGATGTAGGTAAATACAGGAGCAGGGCTATCCAGGTCTTGAGACAGAAGAGCTAGCTTTGCTCTTGACTATTTGTTGTAGTATCCTACATAATCTATAGAAGTGGTACAAGAGTCAGAGCTGGTAAAAAGTAATGATTTTTGGTTATTTTTGAGGCAGACCACATTTGCTGGAATATGGCTTTAACTCTAGCCTTAAGCAGAAACTCAGTAATGGTTTGGGATAGGAGGAACTGGAGATCTTTTATTTGTTTGTGGAATATACACATCAAAGAATAGAAAAGACCTGAATGGCATATTGATAGTTTTTGCCTTAATCCTAGCCAGGAAAATCCTAGCCTGAGATTGTTAGTTTGTAAGGTTAGGCTTTTATAAGTTTGGAATGGAAGAATTAATTTTCCTAGTGAATCATCCACAGCACACAGAGCTAAGAGGACTTACAGCACCAACTGGGACAACTGACTCTGGGACAGATCAGTCCATCTGGTCATAGTAGTTGTACTCAAGGAACAGTTAGGAACCTGCTGCAACCTTCGAGGATAACCCAGATAGAAAGAGGGTAGTGTAAACGAACTTTACTTAGTGTAAAAAGAACCTTATGCAAGGTTCTTCAGAGAATTGCAGAATTAGGATATAAAGATTACAAAATTAGGATATTCACATTATGGTCAGGATTGTGGCTATGATTAGTGTTTGGGTCAGCCGGGGGAAAGCTAGACTTCCTGCACATCATTAATCTGGGCCAGGGAGCAGTCGGGAGTCTGTATAATTAGAGAATGGTTCTAGCCAGTAACCTAGCTAGAATTAAGTGAAACAGGGATTATGAATCAGGTCACTGGCAGTAAAAAAATGTTAGGTCTTCCTAGGATGAAAGAAGGTGCTGGCAGAAACCAGGCTATGGTTATTGATGTCCTCATCTGAGTTTAGCAGGTATTTCAGGTATTATTAGTTCAGCTGAATGAAGATGAGGGATAGACACCAGTCAGCTAGATTTTTTTACTGACTTGTGCAGACCTTGAAGCTGAAAGCTGCTGCCAGGGAGGGAGAATGGCTGAGATGACTCCTGAGGCAGGAAAGGCACAATAGACCTTAGTGTTAAGCCCCCAAGACATTTGGAGGTCTGTAGTAGTTCTCAGCAAATTTCTCACGGGTCAGAATGAACTTGAAAACAATATATTGCTGGGCGGTTTCAAACATAATTTAGGTAACTCCTAATTTCCAGCCTACATTATTCATAGTCAATTTATATTAATTTGTTGTTGCATTCAGTTAATGATCCAGTGCTATAGGAATCACTATGCCCATGTTCATATTATTGTACAATTAAAATCAGCTTCTCACACAAATAACCCTGTCGAATTCTTCAAACCCGATGGAGGGTCTGCAGTCTGGGAAGGTTATTTTGCAACTGAGCCACAGAGAGCCCTGCACAAGAGTACCACTCACTGGTCACTGTCAAAGGCTGCAGGCAAGAGCCCATATCCAGCAGCACAGTTTCTGCCTTTCTTTCTCTGGTCGTCCTCTTCCCATAGGTGACAAAGCAAGAATACGAAAGGACCTGACTTTGTAAAGCCAGGCAAAGCACAATGAATCGGCCTTCACTTCAGATCAAACAGCAAAGAGAGAAGATATACACAGTTACTGAATCTGAGCCTTCTCCTAGCCCAAAAGCTAATACTTGAGACATCATTCAGTTAAGTGCATCTTTCTTAAAAAAAAAAAAACCACACACACCCTCCAAAAAAAAAAAAAACCCAACACCACAAAAATCTTCAGTTGTTCCAAATTCCAACACAAGCAGAAAAAACATAGGGGTGAGTACCCGCAAGCAAGAACAGCTTCTGGGACAGTTCATAGAGAATTAAGTCCTCTCTGAGAACTGGAGTACAGAATAAAGACCAGAACAGCTGGAAGATAAATACAGGAGTCCTTGCTCAAACATGAGAGATTGAACTTGAGTCTGTATGTGAGACTGACTCCTTTTTGAAAACTTTTTTTCCTTCCCTAAATGGACAATTGAAACTTGTAAAATAAGTATTTGCCCATCTATATTCTCCCCATTATCTGTTATCTGTTGTGCTTATTTATGTCGTCCAGCAATTCCAGATATTTTCCTGGATTTTTAAAGGGCTATATACCCTATTATATATGTCCCAGAGGCTTCTTTCCCTCCTCTCAAATAGAATTGGAGCATACGCTTCCTCTTCTATGTTTAGACAAGCAGTGTTGCTTAACAGGGAGTATCTTGGGGGTATTTAAAGTTATACTGTAACATACAAGTAGGATACGCAGCTTCGGCGACCAGCAATTTTTCCTCATGGTATTGATTAAAAGCTGACAAAAGTGATTATACACTTTCAGGTTCACTTTCGTCAATAACAGCTGAAGCGCTAATGTCCCGATGTGATGGAACCGCCTGGCGAGAGCACACTTCACAAGCTTTCCAGGGTTTCATCATATGAATGGGACCTTTTCTGTTTCTCCATCTTGACCCATTCAAAAAGGGTATTTAGTATTTGAAAAGAAACATAACATCCCACAAATGGCTTTAGGGTTCACCAGCTGTCACTTTTGACAGAGCCAAAATAATTCTCTATGTCCAAAAAAAGGCTGCTCTCAAGTTTTATTTGCATACAGAAGCCCATGCACAAGTTGCCTGACCCAATGCCTCTCAGCCTGCCTCAGGATTTTATCTACCAGGCCTCTGTCCACAGCTACAAGTTGTTGCTCTCACGAAGGCCCAGGATTAAGCTGTTCTAGAAGAAACACCTGCCTGGAGTTCATCAACTGTAGAGTCTAAATTCCTTCTGCTACACTGGGCCACGTCACCTTGCTCCTTGGCTCACTGCTCCTCTCCTAGTTTCTGAGGTAGGAACAACAGCATGATCAGGTTATGGCAGGGATAGCTTCTAAACTTCTGGTTCTCCTTACCAAAGCTAAAACAAATTATGGACCCTTCTTTTTCTGCCGTGAATCTTGCCCTTCCAGGTGAGAAGATATCTCTGAACTCACTTCCAGCAACCATATGGGAAAGAGATGGTTCAGCTTAGTTGTGGACAAAAAGCAGCTGAGAAGGTCTCAGTGTGTAAAACCCCTTTTCTACAAGTGAAATGCCTTAGGGTCTGGAGTCTTCTGGTGGTCTGCTGCCTAGGTGTACTTTCAGCTGAATTTCTACCAGTACTGCTGCCACCTCTAGGCCCAGCATCCACTTGTAACAGTCCCATTTCTAGGCTTTCCTTGGGAACACCTAGAAGAATTGTGCTAGGGACACTTGTTTTGCTATCTCTTGAGAAAAAATTCATTTCTGGTTTCAGCTATAGGGTTCAGGAACTCTCACTCTGTAGGGCTGAAATCTGAGACAACTATATCTCCTGCTTAATCATCTCCAGCCTTCACAAATATTTCTTATCTTAATTCAAACCAAACTAGAATAGTTATATAGGTTTAAGCATCTCATGCTTCTCATCAGTTAATGATGTATCCTCCTCAGATGGATAATCCATTCCAGGATTAGTTATAGATATCGCAGCAGGAAGATTTTAAATTATCCACTGCTGTGAACCTCCCCCATCTATTGCAGGTTCCTATGTCCTTGCACCCACTTAAGGTCTCTCTTTCCCAGGAGTTGTTAGGCAGAACAAGAACTGCTGTTTTAATTGTTACATAAGTCAAGAACTGCTACTATTCCTGTCACCAGACACTCATTATTCACTACTCTCTGGCCATTTTGATTGCATAAACTGTTTCTATTTCCTGTTAACCACCTCAATAAGAAAAGTTCCAAGACACTGCTTTTCTCCACTTAAACAAGAAGAGGGAAAAAAAAAAAGAAGAAAAAAAAAGGACATGTCTACCAATTTCATCTTAAGATAAAATAATTCTACTTCCACAAAATCACAGAATGACAGAATGGTTGAGGTTGGCAGGCACCTCTGGAAGTCATCTGGGCTGACAGCCCTAGTCAAGCTGGGCTACCTAGAGCTGGTTGCCCAGGACTATGTCCAGGCAGCTTTTGAACATCTCCAAGGATGGAGAGTACACAATTTTCCTGGGCAACCTGTGCCAGTGATCAGTCACTTTCACAGGAAAAAAGTGTTTCCTGATATTCAGAGGGAGACTCCTGTGTTTCAGTCTATGCCCATTGCCTCTGGTCCTGTCACTGGGCACCACTGAAAAGAGCCTGGCTCTGTCCTCTTTGCACCCTCTCTTCAGGTATTTATATACATTGAGAAGATCCCCCATGAGCCTTCTCTTCTCCATGCTAATGTCACAAACAAGTGGTTTAGAGGCCACTTAAAGAATCACCATCAAAGGTATTAACATAAAGTGATTTTAATAGTAACTTATAAAAGCACAACTTAACAGATTTCAATGGTAAGGTTCACTACATAGATGAACTATACAAAGAAAAATCATGTTATAATTGAGCTAGAATGGTTTGTACAGAGACCGAGGATGAAAAGAGAAAGGGAGACCCTCCCATTGAGTCACGAGGTTCAGAGTAGACCCCCTTGCTTTCTAAACTCCTTCTCAGAGAGAAGTCTAGGTGCGGCTGGATCTACCCCTAGTCTCAGACTTGGTCAATGATTTATGTCTAAGGGATTAGATGTGTTTAGCAGCAGTCTAAGGTTCATTCACAGTTTTAACGTGGATCATAAGATTTTAGCAGCACTTGATCATTAACTAATTTAACATTTACAAAGTAAGTTAGTAGAGTCTACTACAATCATGACAGTAACTTAATTGCAGATTATGCTTACTATTAGCACACACATAGACAGACAAAAATATATATAAATGTACAAAAGGTATACCTGTTAAAAACTCCCCTCGAGTTCAGTGAAATATTCACGTCAAATGTCTTAGCATTTCTCAATGGGTGAAAGGTTGAGCCTCGAGGTGTGTTTCAGCGCAAGTCCCATGGCAGTCGGCGACAGTCCTCCGAATATTGCAAGCTTGAGAGTTCACGAGCTCTGAGAGGCGTCCTGCTCAGATGGAGATACTGGGTGCAGCCCACTGAGGTCCAGGAAAGGTCAACAGGTCTCACTTAGGACCACTGTTTATAGGTTCGCAAGATGATTGGCTTTAGTCATCCGTAAATTTCCATCCTGGCCACGGTCCAAGGAGGTAGTTACTAAAATTCTCAAGGTTTCAGTATTGTTCCACTTGAGCTACAACTCAGATAAAGATATCAGGGGATGACACCTGGGCCAGGTGGTAGGCCACATTCCCAGACTCAGCTATGCAGAGTTTCTGAAACAGTCAAGGAGCACTCAACTGCCAACTCAGTACACCAAGGCCAAGGTTTCATAGGAATTTCTGAGTTCAACAAGCAGCCCAGATCAACAAGTGGCCCAGGAAAAGGGCGGGGAGGTGGGGAATGCACCACCACAGTTAAACAGTCCCAGCTCTCTCAGCCTTTCCTCATAGGAGAGATGCTCCATTCCCTTCATCAGCTTCTTGGCCCTTAGCTGGGCTCTCTCTGTATGTCCATGTCTCTCTTGTCCATGACTCTCTCTGGCTCTCTGGGGAGCCCAGAACTGGCCCAGCATTCCAGGTGTGGCCTCACCAGGGCTGAACACAGGGGAAGGAGGTCCCTTCACCTACCGGCAATGCTTTGCCGAATGCAGCCCAAGATATCATCAGCTGCCTTTGCAGCAAGGAACACTGCTTTGCTTCAAATGACACAACAATGCACCTCAGATCCCCCTTCTCCACTGACAGCCTCTTTTATCTCAAGAATTATTTTATCTAAAGGTTTCCTCACCTAACATGGGGGACTCTGATACTTCTAAATTGAAAATAAGCTCCTCTGGGCTGACTGCCATCAATTTAATGACTTCTTTGCCTCAGTCTTTAATAGTCAAAAGAGTTACCCTCAGGCCACTCAGCCCCCTGAGCTGGAAGACAAGGATGGCAAGCAGGATAAACCCCCCACTTACAAGTCTATGGGGCCGGATGGGATCCACCCAAGGGTACTGAGGGAACTGGCGGAGGAGCTTGCCAAGACACTCTCCATCATTTACCAGNTTGTATGAGGTTCAACAAGGCCAAGTGCCAGGTCCTGCACTTGGGTCACACAACCCTATGCAATGCTACAGGCTTGGGGAAGAATGGCTGGAAAGCTGCCCAGAGGAAAAGGATCTGGGGATGTTAGTCAACAGCCGGCTGAATAGGAGTCAGCATACTCAAAGGTGTCCAAGAAGTCCAACGGCATCCTGGCCTGTATCAGAACTAGTGTGGCCAGCAGGAGTAGGAAGGAATCGTGCCCCTGTACTCGGCACTGGTGAGGCCGCACCTCGAATTCTGTGCTCAGTTTTGGGCTCCTGTCCTGGTTCCAGCTGGGACAGGGTTAACTTTCTTCACCATAGCTTGGGAGGTGTGCTGTGTTTTGGGTTTCATGTGAAAGGAGCGTTAATGGCCCATTGATGCTTTGACTGTTGCTGGGTGATGCCTGCACCGGGGCTGGGGGGGCACAGCCAGGGTGGTGGACCCAGCTGGCCAATGGGGTATTCTATACCATGTGACATCATGCTCAGTATAAAAACCGGGGTGGGGGGAGGGTGCTCGGCCCCCCCCGCCCCGTTCGTGACACGCAGTCGGCGGTCGGTGAGCAGTTGCATTGTGCATCGCCTGCTTTGTATATTCTGTTATTGTTGTTGTTCTCATTTGTTATTATTGCTGTTCTACTTTGGTTTATTTCAATTATTAAACTGTTTTTATCTCAACCCGGGAGCTTTCCCACTTGTGCCCTCCCGATTCTCTCCCCCATCCCACGGGAGCGGGGGGGTAAGCGAGCAGCTGCGTGGGGTTTATTTTTGCTGGCTGAGGTTAAACCACGACAGCTCCTCACTAAAAGAAGGCCACCGAGGTGCTGGAGTGTGTACAGAGAAGGGCAACGAAGCTGGTGAAGGGACTGGAGAACAAGTCTTATGAGGAGCAGCTGAGGGAACTGGGGTTTTGTAGTCTGGAGAAGGGAAGGCTGAGGGGAGACCTCATCGCGCTCTACAACTACCTGAAAGGAGGTTTTAGTGAGGTGGGGGTTGGTCTCTTCTGTCAAGTAACTAGCGATAGGATGAGAGGAAATGGCCTCAAGTTGTGCCAAGGGGGGTTTAGATTGGACATTAGGAAAAATTTCTGTACCGAACGAGTGGTCAAGCCTTGGAACAGGCTGGCCAGGGAAGTGGTTGAGTCACCGTCCCTGGAAGTATTTAAAAGTCGTGTGCATGAGGCACTTAGGGACATGGTTTAGTGGGCATGGTGGTGTTGGGTTGACACGTGGACTGGATGATCTTAGAGGTCTTTTCCAACCTTAATGATTCTATGATTCTAACTGTACCTATTTTTGTTAGCCACCAGAGTCATTCACCTTTCCAAGACTTTTAAGGTTCATACACTGTATTGTATAACCTTAATTCCTTTCTGTCATACCTGTGAGGAACAGACCTATAACAATCTCCTCCCCAGCATCATTCCATTCTCACTAAAGGTCTGTATCTCCTGAGTAATTCAACAGGAATGCACGTTCCTCTTCAATAGACTGTTCCACTCATTTCCATCTGCCTTAATTATATTAAATTTGTCCTCTCCATCAAAATTGGAAAACTTGACAAGCTAGAAGAAAATAACTAGAAGAAAGCTCTAAGCCCTGGTGTACATCCAAAGGAAAAAAAAACAACAACAAAACCACAGAGCTCCCAGCTTGCACCCAATCTACTGACTCACAGCCCTGCTAGCTGAAACTGAAAGTCAGATCCAATGCTGCAAGGGTAAGGTTTTGCCCAGCCATGCCAAAGGGCGTGCTTGGTCAGCAGCTGTTAGCAATAAAGAAGAGTAGATTGGCTTGATCAGTAGTCAATCTCTAATGTTTCTGAATTAATTGGAGGCTTTCTGTTTTAGCTCAGGAGTGGCAATACCTATGATGGACCTAGAATGAGAATGCATGATCATGCAATCCTCCTTCCTGGCACAATACTATAGCCTCCTCCTGTAGACAACTGCCAGTACCTAGAGAGAGCTGTAAAGAGTCGGTAGCTCTTGATGATCCTGCTCTGGAAAGGATTTCCAAGGTAATAGCTCTCTGGAACCTCTCTGTTTTTTCCCAGGGGAAGAAACCATATGCCACCCTCCTGACTCAAAAGCCAGGATTGGCTTTTATTCTCTACTGGTACTGTCACAAACAGAGCTTGCAAGTTAAGAGCCCCTTTTTGTTAGCACAGGTGAATCTGACAAGACTCTGTAAGAATCAGGGTAAGTTTTTTCACATAAATATGGAGCTTGCACATAACAAAAGGGGCCAAGGTAGAGAGAGAAAGAAGCAGAAGACAAGAATAAAGGGTGGAAAGCAAGCAGGTCCAAGCCCAGCAACAGGGACCTTGACTCCACTCACCACAAAACTTAAGGACAGGTGCAATCCTCACTTTATTCATATGAGAAAGTGAACCTGTCTCTCACAAATGTACTCTCTTTCACACTATTTCTTTTTTTTATAGTGCTCTCAGAAACTTCTACCTTTAGACAGCCATCCTTACTTTAAATTGTAATTGTATCATCTCCCAGTTCCAGGGATCCCTTTGTCACAGGAATTCCTAGTGATATGGCTCCTATCTGATGAAATTCTTTGTACATTCATGTTCCTGTATTTTATTTTCTGTCAAATTAGACCCTGACTTTATGAATGCTGTGATCTGTGTGTGTTGGGAATTTGAATCTTAGCCTATGCACTTGCCACCCTCAGCATTAGAGATCCCAAATGTCTAGGCACCATTTGACCTAATTTTCCCAATCAGTTTCTTTTTTTCACTCTCTCAGCGTACATGTGGCCCTTAGTCACACGCAAAAGCCCTACATGTAACAAAACAACGCGCTACTGAAGCCACCAGCACTGTATAAATCCGTGTCGTTTCAAACTAGTATTGCTGCATGGAGAAAATACAGAATTACTGTAGTATTTGCATGAAATATTTACATTATTTGATTTTTGCTGCTGTGTTTTGCATCGTTATCTGCCATAGCTGCAGGGGTGAACAGCTTTGCTGCAAGGTGTGTGGCCTAGTCCTTTCTGCGGTTACCTCTTTCAGGAAGAGACAATGTGTGCAAGGAGATGTGATACAGAGCAGCAATTAAGCCATTAATGTGTAGGAATACTAATGAGCTAAAAAAACACCTTTCTGCAGGTTCTTTCTTGTTCTTGAGCAGAGAGCACAGAAGTTATTTCCATGAACTCGCTGCCAGCAAAGCAAATGAAATCATGTAGTCTGTGGTATGTTAAGCAGCAGGGTGATCAAAATGCATCTGTACATCTTGATTTTCTGTTCTAACTGAAAAACTCTAATACTGTGTTCCCCAGACTAACATGTATTGCCATGTGCAGATTTATATACCTGCTGGTTGCCTTGCTCCCAAGACAGTTGTGTTTCTGAAAAGAAACCAAATTATCTGATAGAGGAGAACCCTGGTGAGAAAGGGAGGAGCTGAAGTTGAGCTCCATCTCATAGCAGTGGAGCTGCTAAGGCCACTTTGCAGAGCAGAAGACTATGCCTAGAGCTGAAGAGAGTATGCTGCTAGAGGTACTAATTAAATGTCTAGAAACTGATAGCAGTTTGTGATAGTCACATTAATACAATCAACTTAGCAAATCTTCTCTTAGGATTACTCACTTCCATTTGCCTGACTTGGTTCTAACTCTAAAATTTATTAAATTCTCTCCCTTTGAATGCAGACAAAAAAAAGGCAAATTAAATAGAAGGTGAGTATAAAAGAAAATTTGAACAGAGAAACAACTTTTAGATGAAAACAAGAGAGACAATAGGAAAAGTAGTCCTTCGCTGTTAAACTTCACTCTATTTTATAAATCAATAAAACCACAGATTAATAGATTCCTTGTGCAATAAAAATGGAAATAAGACAGATATATTTCCTCCTTGCAACTCATTTAAGCAGAAAATTCTGCACTGTTCTGTGAGAAGTACCTTCACTCTAAGGATAGAAATAGAAGGAATGTAGAGAAAGGTAAAATTTTGTGTAACAGAAAACCAGCAAATTATCCAAATTCTATATGGTTCCTGGAACCAATAATACCAAAGAAAGATAAACATACTCTTGGAGTAAGAGGTACTGTTCTATTACGAGAAAAGACAGTGATCTTAAATACAGGATTGCTAAAGCAACTAGCAATTACCTTGGACTACACTTCCTTTTCATCACTTCACAAATAGAATCAGTGTTTAAAAAAAAAAAACAAACAACCAAGGAAAACAAAATGTTCTATGAAAATACACAATGACTACTCAAACTGAGACCCTAAAGCAGTATGATACACCCCAGTTAGACATAAAGACATCACAAGTATTTATTCATCATTTTGTCTATTATTGTCTGCAACTAGTCTTGCCTTTCACAAGTAGGTACATCATTTTAAGAGGTAAAACCATGCTGAAAAGTCCATTAGCCTCCATTGCTTCATCTTAGCTTTCAGGCTAACAACAGGCCCAGTGACATGAACATGGGGAGCAGGAAGCAGAAAATTCACAGAAATCTGTTGTAAGACCTGCCTTGTGGGCATCCACCAGGACATTCTGCCCCACAACAGAAATGACCAGGAAATGTATGGCCTCCAAACACCTGAGCGTTCCCATGGTAAGGTCTGTACCAGCAGCAGAAGTCACAAACCACCGTATGCTTCTAGTGTCCCTGGCTGGACAGTCAATGTAAACCACATGGCTAGAGCTTATTCTACAAGGAAATTCACAAAACTCTGTTTTAAAAGTTAGAGATCTTCACTCAGTCAATATCAGGTTATGATAGATTTATCTGCGAAAATCTAAGCTCTTCTCCGAAAACTTGCACACTCCACAATGAATCACCTCCATGTGGATGCTTTGAGGATTGTTTCTTTGTTGTCAGGAAGATCTAAAACACTGGCTTGCACTCTTAGTTTTTCCTCCCTGGGATGGGAGGCAGGGAGGAAGAAGGGATGGCCCTACAGCTAGATGCGCTGTAGCCCTGCAATTCCAACTCACCTTTGTAAACAAACAAATTTGCTTACTAAATGCAGGTCTGTTAATCAACAGCAATGTGTTTATTAATGACCAACAAAGGATAGAAAAATTCCATGAAAATAAAAGGTTGAAATCAAAACAAATTAAAAAAGAAAACTAGTGCATTTTAAGTGACGTAGTGGGGACAATGACTATGTTTAGATAAACCACAAACACAGACTACAAGGATTTGGGAGGAGCTTTCTAATACAGCAACAGACATAAGCCTACTAAGGTCACAGATTGAACTGTGAGCATATAATGCAGTGCAATTTTAGCCACTTGTTCTGGCTGGGGTAGAGTTAATCTTCCTAGTAGCTGGTGTAGTGCTGTGTTTTGGATTTAGTATGAGAAGAATGTTGATAACGCACTGATGTTTTAGTTGTTGCTAAGTGATGTTTACATAGTCAAGGACTTTTCAGCTTCCCATGCTCTGTCAGGTGCACAAGAAGCTGGGAGAGAGTAGCCAGGACAGCTAACCCAACTGGCCGATGGGGTATTCCATACCATATGACGTCATGCTCAGTATATAAACTGGGGGCTGGTGGAGGAGGGTGATCACTGCTTGGGCATTGGTCAGTGGGTGGTGAGCAGTTGCATTGTGCATCACTCATTTTGTATATTCCATCATTATCATTATTATTGTTGTTATTATTATTATTATTATTATTATTATTATTACGTTCCCTTCCTCTTCTGTTCTTTTAAACTGTCTATATCTCAGTCCACAAATTTAACTTTTTTTTTTCAATCCTCTCCCTACNAACACCTGAGCGTTCCCATGGTAAGGTCTGTACCAGCAGCAGAAGTCACAAACCACCGTATGCTTCTAGTGTCCCTGGCTGGACAGTCAATGTAAACCACATGGCTAGAGCTTATTCTACAAGGAAATTCACAAAACTCTGTTTTAAAAGTTAGAGATCTTCACTCAGTCAATATCAGGTTATGATAGATTTATCTGCGAAAATCTAAGCTCTTCTCCGAAAACTTGCACACTCCACAATGAATCACCTCCATGTGGATGCTTTGAGGATTGTTTCTTTGTTGTCAGGAAGATCTAAAACACTGGCTTGCACTCTTAGTTTTTCCTCCCTGGGATGGGAGGCAGGGAGGAAGAAGGGATGGCCCTACAGCTAGATGCGCTGTAGCCCTGCAATTCCAACTCACCTTTGTAAACAAACAAATTTGCTTACTAAATGCAGGTCTGTTAATCAACAGCAATGTGTTTATTAATGACCAACAAAGGATAGAAAAATTCCATGAAAATAAAAGGTTGAAATCAAAACAAATTAAAAAAGAAAACTAGTGCATTTTAAGTGACGTAGTGGGGACAATGACTATGTTTAGATAAACCACAAACACAGACTACAAGGATTTGGGAGGAGCTTTCTAATACAGCAACAGACATAAGCCTACTAAGGTCACAGATTGAACTGTGAGCATATAATGCAGTGCAATTTTAGCCACTTGTTCTGGCTGGGGTAGAGTTAATCTTCCTAGTAGCTGGTGTAGTGCTGTGTTTTGGATTTAGTATGAGAAGAATGTTGATAACGCACTGATGTTTTAGTTGTTGCTAAGTGATGTTTACATAGTCAAGGACTTTTCAGCTTCCCATGCTCTGTCAGGTGCACAAGAAGCTGGGAGAGAGTAGCCAGGACAGCTAACCCAACTGGCCGATGGGGTATTCCATACCATATGACGTCATGCTCAGTATATAAACTGGGGGCTGGTGGAGGAGGGTGATCACTGCTTGGGCATTGGTCAGTGGGTGGTGAGCAGTTGCATTGTGCATCACTCATTTTGTATATTCCATCATTATCATTATTATTGTTGTTATTATTATTATTATTATTATTATTATTATTACGTTCCCTTCCTCTTCTGTTCTTTTAAACTGTCTATATCTCAGTCCACAAATTTAACTTTTTTTTTTCAATCCTCTCCCTACTCCCACTGTGTGTGTGGGAGTGAGCGAGTGGCTGTGTGGTGTTTGGCTGCCTGCCGGGTTAAACCACAATATCATCATGGACACAGGTGTAACATATTGCATTTATTAATGAAGACAAACATAACTGAAATTGGAAATAAATCCACCTGGGTTTTTTTCATGGTTTTGTACCTTCCATTTCAAAGAAGTTTGCTTTAGAAGTCAGATGCTTTTACAGAAAGCTATTACAGAAATATAACATCTAACGTAAAAAGGAAATTGCAGTTGTCAGACATGTTCCTCTCCATCATTATAAGTAGTAACTGCTTGAAATTATCCCTAATGAACAAGCTGTATTCTTAAATTTCTGCACAATCTGAAAAACTTTGATTTAGACATTTTTCATGCAGAACTGGAGGGATTCAGTTTGAGAGATTGCTTGGATGTTTCTCAAAGTAATTACCAGAGAATCACAAAACTCTGTCAAGAGGTGCTAAAAATCCAAGTACTCAACAAAAGCACTTTAAAGAACACATATCAGAGACAGAAGCCTAGATATTCCTAATGTGAATATCACAAAATAATTAAGATCCAGTTTTTACTGAGTCCAGAAAGTCCATTAATTCCCCTTCCCTCAAAGATGGAAAAGTGAAGAATACTGTGTTGAGGAGACTGAGACAAAAACTATGTATTTGCCAGAATATAAGTGCTTTCTGTCCAAACATGACTACGCCTTTCTTTTACCCTGAACACATGGACTATCCTAAGCTCTCACATTAATATGATTCAGCTGTCAAGTGCAAAGGGATTTTTCTCATTACATGCAGATTCAGTGGTATTCATTATGCAGCATTCAAGTGCTCTGTAACAAGGAATTTTAGGTCTGGATCCCTCAAAGGGATCCAGGATTACAATAATTTTTGGGGTTATGAAGTCTTCCAATGTAATAGGGCATGATTAAGCATTTATAAAATGGAGCTTTGCTGAAGAAGCTCCCAAATAAAGAAACCTTAACCATGTAAGGAAAATAATTCATGCAACTTGTAAAAGACACTGCAGTTAGCTTAACTCAGCTGTTTCAGGGGTGTTAATAGGAATAGGCAAGATCCCTTTCCAGTTCCTGAAGACAATACTTCTTGGCAGTACGCAATGCATACGTAAACACACATGTTTAATCTTCTCAGCTATTTATAATTATTCTAGTCTTTAATACATACAGACAGAGAATGGTTCTTGAGAATATTTTCTTGATTTCCCATGTATCTCAGGGGGAAAAAAATAAAGGAATTTTGTATGTTTAGATTAAGTACCTCCTAAGTAAATATTTAAAAGGAAATTGTCATACAGTGCTTCTCCTCATATGAATAGTAATTTTGAATATTATTTTGTAAGTGAAATATTGGAGATAAAATATTTTTGTATTTTATAAGTTTATTTAGTGAATCTGTCTGCATCCATAGTCAGTGACACCTTTTCACAGTGTTTTAAGCACAGCACAAACAGAAAGCTCATTTCAAATGTTTTATTAGAACGTATATTTTAAAAACCACAAAGCTGAGGAGAAGCCAACAAAAGGACAATGCAGGAATTGGGAATTTCTTCGGGGTTTTGTTTGTTCATTTGTTTGTTTGGGGTTTTTTTGTTTGTTGCTTTTTTTTTTTAAGAGAAAAGTTATCTACTTGTTACTGCATCAGTGAAAAGTGAGCTTTGAGCTACTCCAGCTCAACATACAAATTCCATGAGCTTCCTGTCATTCAAGCTGACCTCAAGTTGAGGAGTACAAAAGCTATTTAGATTTCCTTTCAGAATCAAGCCCTATGTTACTATACAAATAAGAAAATTTCTAGTTAGTATTTCTGTATATCCTAGAGAGGTTTAAGTTTCTGCTACTTTAACAGATTTAAGCCTGAAATTTAGTGATATCAGCATGCAGAGAAATATCTTTCCATAGAAAAAGAGATAATTAAAATTCCCTAGAAAAAGGGATCACATAAACCATAATGAATATCAGAACTACTATAACAGAGAAAAAGAGAAGCCACAATTCAAAACAAAGGTATCAAACCAGAGCAAAAACAATGTTAAAACTGATGCTAGAACACAAAACAATTAAATATATCTCCATCCTTTATTAGATGCGGGGCGAGGGGGACGGACGTTGCCACCAAGGACAAGGATAAGGCTGAGGTACTTAATGCCTTCTTTGCCTCAGTCTTTAATAGTCAGAGCAGTTATCCTCAGGGTATTCAGTCCACTAAGGTGGAAGACATGGATGGCGAGCAGGATAAAGCCCCCATAATCCATGAGCAAGATGTTAATGACCTGCTATGCTACCTGGACCCACACAAGTCTATGGGGCCAGATGGGATCCCCCCAAGGGTACTGAGGGAACTGGTGGAGGAGCTTGCCAAGCCACTTTCCATCATTTATCAGCAGTCCTGGTTAACGGGGGAGGTCCCGGACGACTGGTGGTTTGCCAATGTGACGTCCATCTACAAGAAGGGCTGGAAGGAGGATCTGGGGAACTCCAGGCCTGTCAGCCTGGCCTCGGTGCCGGGGAAGATTATGGAGCAGTTCATCTTGACGGCACTCACGAGCCGTGTCCAGGACAACCAGGGGATCAGGCCCAGCCAGCACAGGTTCATGGAAGGCAGGTCCTGCTTGACCAACCTGATCTCCTTCTATGACCAGGTGACCCACCCAGTGGATGAGGGAAAGGCTGTGGATGTGGTCTACCTGGACTTCAGTAAAGCCTTTGACACTGTCTCCNTGTTTAGTCTGGAGAAGAGGAGGCTGAGGGGAGACCTCATCATGCTCTACAACTACCTGAAAGGAGGTTGTAGCAAGGTGGGGGTTGGTCTCTTCTGCCAAGTACCTAGCGATAGAACGAGAGGAAACGGCCTCAAGTTGTGCCAAGGGAGGTTTAGATTGGACATTAGGAAAAATTTCTTTACTGAAAGAGTGGTCAGGCCTTGGAACAGGCTGCCCAGGGAAGTGGTTGAGTCATCCTGGAATGATGGAAGTATTTAAAAGACGTGTAGATGAGGTGCTTAGGGACATGGTTTAGTGGGCATGGGGGTGTTGGGTTGACGGTTGGACTCGATGATCTTAGAGGTTTTTTCCAACCTTAGCGATTCTATGATTCTATGATTATTTCTGAAAGCAACAATTTTTATTCTCATGTAAGAAGTGATGGTTTCAATAATATATTTACAGAGTTTTTAAACTGTTTTTGACACAGATGCTTATTTGCAATTGTGACATTCTTTTTTTAGTATGTTTCTATATTGCACCATATAGCCTTCCAATACAATAAATGTTTCCTGCATTCTAAAAAAAGTCTTTAGTACATTGACACAGTGTTCTAGGTATTCAAAACTCTGTTCTGTTTGTAGAGGTTTAAAACATGTTTCTAATGCAAAAGTTAATCCTCAGCTCTAATCAGAAGAAATGCAGTTCTGCATAGTTTTGAAAGACCACTTAAACATATTAATGCAAATGTGGATTCCTACAAAATGACTGAGAAAAATGCAAAAATGGGTAATGATAACATATAGAAGTAGGGGAGCAAATCAAGAATACACGGAGCACGGAGAGATAAATGACATTTCAGGTCTGGCTGCTCTAGATTTACCATTAATTGCTATAATAAAAGTAGCAGCTGTTACTCTATTTTCTCTCTCAATTATCAAATGAGTGAAATACAGCCAGCACTAACTCCTACTTGTTGCCAGGTTATACCCTAATTGCAATGGCAAATCATAAGAATTATGGGGTAAAAGGCTTATTGATTACAATAGGCTCTTTTGACTGCAGGATTGTTTGCCTGTGTAGAAGAATAAAAAAAAAAAAAGTCATACTAGGTTAATACAATCCACACTATGAAACACAGTGTGGGTGGGACAAGACAGAAGGAGGTCAGCTAATCTTAGACTGCTGTTACCATATAGCCAAAAATATGTGGGGTGAGGTATGGGCAGAATTATTTTCACTGGAAAAAGGTTGCATGGATTACTTTGTTTACACAAAAAGGAGGAAAAAGGGGAAGATTATGATTTTCAGTCACAGTCTCTGTATTGCAGAGTAGCACAGACACCTGTGTTTCCATAGGGCAGAGGCAGTCATACCCACCATCTGGTGGCCGGGTATCTTCCAGCACTTCCTGAAACTGGTGAGCCAGCCCATTTCAAACATTGCCCAACAAGCTCTTAAGAGCAGGTCCTTACGCTGCTCATATGACAACACATGGACACATGACACAAGGACATGAATAAAAATCAATCTGCTTTGCCTATACTTGTACAGTCATAGTGTTTATACTACTGTAATCTGTTTCCATAAGGGAAAGGGAATGACCCTTTAAATGATCATAAATCTTTGCAACAGGAGGATTTCTGCCAGTACAATTAGCTCAGGAAGGAAGAAGTATACCCTTATGTGATCTCTGTTATTACACAGAGAACTCATGTCAATGTATTCTAGGCCCAGGTTTACCTGTGCTAAGATATTTATAATGAACTATGTTCTATAATTAGCTCTTCTTTGAAAAGGTAAGCACTGCTAGGCTCCGAAGCATGCATTTCTCTAACAATGTAAATATTAAATGACAGGCCTTAGGTGAATGAACAATGATCTTAATCAACCACGCTCAATGAACCACAGCATTATAATTTGATCTTGTTCACTACATATTACTTGGCATTAGATAAATTGGAAGTACTTTTTGAATTTGCCAAGCACAGCTGAGGTCTTTTCTCCGTAACTCCTTCAATTAATCATATACAGATGTTGACTTTTATATCTTATTTGGGGTTATTTATCTTACAGCATATCATAGCTCATAATAAATGAACTCACAGTATAAATCTCCATGCGAAGGAAAGTTTTAAATATGCTAACAACTTTCATATTTGGTACATTCAACTAAGCAGCTGAAGGAACTGGACCAAAAAAGGCTCAGTAAACATAGATCCTTAAAATTTAATCTCACATAAATCTTCAGGTGATGCTTTAATTCTGCAGTCCCCAGGCAAATAGAGAGGAAGATAGGTACCTAAAGTGATGTGGTAATCTAATAGAAAATAGGATATTCTGATATTTCAGATTACTCTGTGACCAGCCCAGAGTAATTCTACAGTCTATTCCAAGTTTTATGGGATAAACAGATATCTGTTACAGCTCCTGCTAGTAACTGCTAGCAATAAAACATACCCATTGAGAGCAAGTCCTGGAAGAAAACAGCATTTATTTTTCATTAAATGGGCACTTCAGGATATGCCTACCCCTATGATTTGTACAGTTCCAAGTTTCTTTGGAGGCAGTTTGGAGACCATGCCTGTTCCTCAGGTCCTGCTGTTGGGAATAGACACATTAGTCCAGTTTCTCTGTGGCCAAGTCAATGCTTGTCAGACTATTCCACATTGGAAACACAAGTAGCTAGCACAGAGATTTTACTCTGACAGCATTAGACTACTTTGCTTCTGGATCCTACCATATCACATGACGTATCACTGTGAGCAGATGACTTCCCTGCCCTACTTCAAAGCATTCCAAACAGCATATTTAAGATAAAAAAGTTGCTTCATACTGGTAATATCAACAACATAATAAGCAACCTCTTCTTCCTCAGGCTTAGTTACTACTGTCTGAGTTTGTGTGTCAGGTGCACTCAACTCTTTGCCTGTCTTTGTATTCAGGGTGGGGTTTAACAACCAGTCGGGTCAACATCTTGTCAAGAAATATCAGCAGGTTGACACAATACTCCAATATCTGCTAGCAGAGCATGGTTTTGTTCTGTTGAGTGACAGTCATCTGGCATAAAAGGAGTATGAATCAAACTATTTTAGAAACATATTAGAGCAAATTCATGGTAGCAGCACTAGATCAGCCAGGCTTAGAGATTGCACAGTCCAAGTCATTCTTTCTATCACAATTATATTCTTACCTTTGCTTTAAATTATTTTTAAAATAGACTATTTTTGGATCTTCCTAATATTTTACAAGGAGATGAGACATTGTAAGATGGAAAAAAATGCATAGAAATTTTAATTAGAATAATAAATATCACATGGTATGCTGTAGTAACAGGTACTCCCTGCCATATAGTGTTACTGCAATTCCCTCTTTCTGAGTAAAGGTTTCACTTGTCTTCTGAAGCACAGATCATCACTGTCTGACGAGCTCCCAATTACTTGAATAATTACCTCTTGTTATTACCAACTAAGCTTTGTCCTATCAATGTTCCTTTTCCATCTATGGTGATTAAGAAGATAGAAGATGATTCAAGGACCAGAGCAGTCACTGAGTGCTGATATGCTATGTCTTTGCAGAAGACCAACAAACCTACTGGCCTGGAGACCAGTAAAAACAGGAGTACCACAGTGGTCTACCCGGGGATCTGTCCTGTTTAACATCT
>VZTQ01006263.1:0-25188 GCA_013400755.1 Pelecanoides urinatrix | reverse complement strand
ATTTTAAGAGATGACTACTTGTCTTTACTGTGTTCTGATTAATTTCAAAAAGGAAAAGAATGTTGAATTTCAGCAGATCAACATATATGAAAAAAAGAATGAAATGTACTTGGTTGTTAAATGATAGCTGTATTAAAGGTAATACTATGTTCAGAGAAGAAGAGATGTTTGTACAAACACAGTATGGTAAAGATTCTGGCATTTGGGCTTCCTACTTTGCTGTTTTGTGCTTCTAACTCTGCAACCATATATCACCACTGAATAATGTCTTTATTTCTGGGTTCACAGAAACCTAGAATTGTATGTTTTCTGATCTTGCTGAACTCGTGCCAGCAAATGCATAAAAGGCAGTGACAATTCAAGTAATACTAAGGTATTGCTCTTAGAATCTCTGTAAACAATTATGCTGCCTGTTAGGTAATTACCTTAGGTACCAGAAATGCATGGATTATGCTATTAAATATCAAAGGCAGCAATATTCCATAAGAAGTATAACCATCTGCTCAGGAAGGCTTGGGGGGATTTTAACAATGTATATAAATACCTGAAGGAAGGGTATGACAAGACTGAGCCAGGCTCTTTTCAGTGGTGCCCAGTGCCAGGACAAGAGGCAGTGGGCACAGACTGAAACACAGGAGGTTCCTTCTGAACATCAGGAAACACTTTTTCACTGTNGACCTTCAGTTTGACTAGTCACTCTACGTGACTAGACCTTTAGTGTTGAATATGTAGTGAGCAAAATTGTTTGGATCTGTTGAGTTGTAGCCAGTTCTGCTTTCTGTACAACTTACATAATGTAAGAAAACATCACTGCTGTGTAAATGCTTGTTAAATTTACTCTTTTCTTCAGTGTTACACAACCCATGGCTTGGAACTAACTAGAGTGACAGTGGTCGATGCTAAGCTACAGGTTGTCTATGATACGTTTGTTAAACAAGATGGTGAAGTTGTAGACTACGATATAAGGTATGCTAATTAGTCTGTAGTACTTCAGGATTAGACTTAATGAATTGGCAGATGACTATATAAGAAGAAACATGCCTTTTACATGTCTGTTTCCGGTAACGTAAATCAAAGACCTTCAATCAGGAATGAGGCTTTTGTTCTTACAGGCTCAATTAAGAAGGATTTTTCTCTTTGCCTAATTCAATTTATTTTTTTCCACTTTTGAAGATTTTTTCTCCCCTTCCTTCAAAAAAAAAAAAGTTAAGTTAAACCTCCCAGAACTTGCTAAATTCCCTAAGGGGTTAGAAGCAAATGCAAGTTTCTATAAATGTTGTCTCACAGAAAAGCAGTATAGTCATAAGCCATTCATTAAGGCCATCAGACTGTACAACTTAACAAGATTTGGCTGTTTAGTGCAGATCACTTGTATTTGGTCTTCCTATTGGATTTTGTCTTTGAGACCTGGAAGATGTCTTTTTGATTCCTATTAGTTCTTCGAAGACCTGCAACTGCTCTGAGAAGAAACATAGGTTTTGAGCCTCACTGTAAAAAAAGTTAGAGGAGAACCAACATAATGTGTTCCTACTTTTTCAACAGCAATATTTGTTTGCTCAGAGCCCTGTCTTTGGTCCATGCTTAAAAAAAACAGGCTCAGCCACTTGTAGTGGTAGAGCTAAGTTAAAATAACCTAGCTTCGTTTATCTTACACTACCTAGGTGAAAAGGAAGAGAATGAAAAAATGCCTATGTTGATTTCAACATTGTGTGATTTCAAAGCTGGCTACTATTAACTTGAGATGCTGGGGGAATGACCACTGCAAACCTAGTTCTTCTAGACATTTCTTAGTGTCTCTGTTAATGAAGCTCTTCTAAATCTGTCTTTAGACTCTCTAGAGCAACTGAGGATGATCTGAAGAATACCACAACATGTCTTCGGGATGTACAGGCCATACTGCTAAACATGTTCAGTGCAGATACAATTTTAATTGGACACAGCTTAGAAAATGCCTTGTTTGCTCTCAAGGTAAAATAACCTGTTTGAAACCAATTTTAAGAGATGACTACTTGTCTTTACTGTGTTCTGATTAATTTCAAAAAGGAAAAGAATGTTGAATTTCAGCAGATCAACATATATGAAAAAAAGAATGAAATGTACTTGGTTGTTAAATGATAGCTGTATTAAAGGTAATACTATGTTCAGAGAAGAAGAGATGTTTGTACAAACACAGTATGGTAAAGATTCTGGCATTTGGGCTTCCTACTTTGCTGTTTTGTGCTTCTAACTCTGCAACCATATATCACCACTGAATAATGTCTTTATTTCTGGGTTCACAGAAACCTAGAATTGTATGTTTTCTGATCTTGCTGAACTCGTGCCAGCAAATGCATAAAAGGCAGTGACAATTCAAGTAATACTAAGGTATTGCTCTTAGAATCTCTGTAAACAATTATGCTGCCTGTTAGGTAATTACCTTAGGTACCAGAAATGCATGGATTATGCTATTAAATATCAAAGGCAGCAATATTCCATAAGAAGTATAACCATCTGCTCAGGAAGGCTTGGGGGGATTTTAACAATGTATATAAATACCTGAAGGAAGGGTATGACAAGACTGAGCCAGGCTCTTTTCAGTGGTGCCCAGTGCCAGGACAAGAGGCAGTGGGCACAGACTGAAACACAGGAGGTTCCTTCTGAACATCAGGAAACACTTTTTCACTGTGGGATGCCCAAGCCCTGTCACAGGTTGTCCAGAGATGTTGTGGAGTCTTCTACCTTGCAGATGCTCAAAAGTCATCTGGACATGTTTCTGGGCAACTGGCTCTAGGTGACCCTGCTTGAGCAGGGGCTTTGGACAAGATGACTTCCAGAGGTCCCTTCCAACCTCCATCATTCTATGATTATTACTAATGAAGGAATTAGAACTTAGCTTTGATAGGCTTCCCTGCTAGTGATATCTAAAGGCCAAAGCAAATGAGACTTTGCAGTATGGTATTGACTATCTAAAAACAGAATTAGTTATGTTCAGTGTATATATACAACTAGTGAATAAACATCAATGCAGTGTACAGAAATCACTGTAAAGCACAATTTTTCCACAGTTACTGCCCTACAGTTTGCCATTCTATAGTGAATAGAGGAACACAGGACAGATGACATAGTATTTGGGGCTTAAGGATTAGTTTGGATGTATTATTGAGAATGGGAATGGCTTATATGCTAGATGAGATTTCTTTAATAAATAAAGGAGGTGCAAGACTGTAACTGGATGTGTAATCATTGCTGTGGTCTCTGCTCTTTTCCAGCTAATTCATGACACAGTAGTGGACACATCAATAGTGTTTCCTCATCGGCTAGGTTTGCCTCACAAAAGAGCACTTAGAAGTCTGATGGCTGACTACCTCAGGAGAATTCGTCAAGATGATGGTAAGAATGCACGTTCTTATTAAGCAATCAGCATATTGCAGCATGAAATGGGAGACAGGAATAACCCAGAAAACTGAAAAGGTAGTAATACACTTGCTGTCATTTAAAGCTTTGTCTTGGATATCTTTACTTCGATGGTATAGTAAATGCAGAGGATATTCCTGAGGGGTAAAATTGTTGTTGTTGTGGTTTAACCCCGGACAGCACTAAGCACCACACAGCCACTCACTCATCGCCCCCCAGTATGGTTGGCTTGTCAAAGTGTTCACCATACAAAAGTGTTCCAGTTTCTTTCCCTTGTAGAAGGGGCATTCTTAAAATTCTGAAGGTAGTGTGATGAGGCTAACATCTATTTCAAGATTCACTTGTTTATCCAAGCTGATACAGCTCTTCAGCAGCGGTTTTCAGTAGTAAAATTACAGTAAATTTCTTGGCTGGCTGTCAAAGACAAAGCAATAAATCTGTTCTACAGTGTGCATGTAATACTTATGAAATGTTGCATTTGACAGATATATTTTGCATTGACCGTGTTATTCTAAATAATTGTTTTTAATCTGATCTTAGAATAAATTAAATTGAGTATCTAATAAACTGGCAGATTCATATTTGTTTTTACCAGTGAAGCCTTCTGGACAACAAATAATATTCTGTGCTGCTAACACCTTCATTGCCCAGGGAACACATAAATGGTTGCACAGAGCAAAACTTAATGGCCTTTGATACCCAGTGGAGTAGCTGGATGCTGTAGCTCAAAGCTTATAGTATCTTCTGACTTCCTTTGCTCTGACACACAGCACTGTGGTGGGAGCAAGGGTGTCAAAAAGTTATTTCTACAAACTTGAAGATGGCTATCTCAAATAGCCAAAACTCTGCCTTTAGCAGACTCTTCTGCTTAAGTTTGGATTTAATCATTCTTTGTTGATGACCACTGAGCTAAAATCCAAGCTTAACCTATAAAGCTAGGTAACTGCCATTTCTAAAAAAAATGAAAAAAACCTGACGCATGACTTCTACTCCCTATGTTTATATTGGCTTGTGCTGCTGCTTTGTGCTAGTTTGTGTTAGTTTTGTTCTAGTACTAGAGAAAGGTAATAAACTTCAAGTCTAAATTTGCTTTTTTGTAAGCCTAGGGATTAGTAGAATGAAACACCTTTTGCTATCAGAAAGCAGTAGGTCTGTGATGATTTAACTTGCTCTGAATTAATTGACTGCCTTTTGACCACCTCAAACTGGAGCTTGACCAGGAGTTGAGACTGGGTCTCAACTCCAGGATTTTTGTCTAAAGTACAAGAACTGCAACTGCTGAGGTAGCTTGACTTAAAGTATAATCATATACTTGATTTGACTGAAAAATTGAAGAATATGTAATAGAGCTAGAAGACGATGGTTTCAATAATTAAGCCTTTTACAGACTACTTGAAAATGTCTCATACAGGTTGTACTTTCCTGAGCAGTTAAAAATAGCAGCAGCCGAAGGGTGGAATTGCAAGGCAAGAGCACTACTTCATGGGTTGGAAAGCAAATGAAAATTGGAACTTTCTCTGACAAAAGATAGTGAGGGTGGAGGGAAAGCTCACAGGATCACCTCCATTTTCTTATCCAAATGACAGAATAGTTTCTATTTGATTATTGGCAACTGTTCTCTTTTATTTCTTAAGGTACATTTAGGAGGGGAGAAAACTAGAACTTGCAAGGTTATTGCCAGCTGTCTTCTAATTCTGTGAATAGTAGAGTTTACTAAGTGGTATAAACTTCTCTGCCACAGAGAAAAGCTATGACTCTCCTCCATTGGATTCCAGAGCTCTTTATATGTTCGATCTAAATAGATATTGTGGGGATAGCTCTTATAAAATATGCTGGTGAAAGCATTCACCTAACACACTAATGCTGTTGCAGATGACTACCATGACTGTGTAAATTATGTGTTCACTGAGAGGGAAGTATAACTACTTCCACACTCAAGCAGGTACTACGCTGCTTTAAGCCAGTAGATATCTGAACTGTAACTACATGTTTGTAAATGTCTGAAGATCTTTGCTTATGAGTCTAGGCTGCTACGTATGAAAAATGATCTCAAATAACTGGCATTTAAGTTTTACAAGAGAAAGCTGGAAGCCTGCTCTTTCACTATTGAGTCATCTTTTGTTGTGATAGCACTTAAGTCCTCTGCTTCTTTGGGGAATGGAACATCTCAATTAAATCTAAGAAAACTATTTTTCTCCCTAATATCGACTTATTATATTGTAGTGTTCTCCCCTGCCCAAAGCAGTTGTGGAATCAGTAGATGTGGAATCCATGCAGTAGTCCACTGCTGTAGGGCAAAGAAGCAATACCATTTTGTTTTTGAGGACTAGCTCAGAAACGTAGAATGGGGAGGGGATTTTGCCACCTTCAAATGAAAATGCTGAACTGTATGCTCTCAGATTTTTCTTCCACAACTTTTTTGGTTCCTGAATAACCAGACCCTGTCCCAAACCTGTTTATCTGAGATCTTCTGTACTTTTCTTAAAACTTCTATACTCAAAATGGTATCTTTCTTTAACATAACTTAAACCATACAGGATTTAGATTTCCCTTGATCAGCTCATATAGGATTTACTGAGGGATACATATTCAAATTAGTCAATGTGACAATTTGACACTGTGTCAAATTTCTGTTTATGAAGATGATGGCTGAATATAGTAGGTCTATTCTCCACCTATCCTGAAGTTGCTAGGAGAGGCCCAACATGCTGCTTTGCCTTTCAGTAAGGAGCACTCGAAACTTTCGGTAGTTAACTACCATTATCCTGGTAGCCAGCATTTTCTTGTGTTGATTCAATGTTGGGAAGGGTATTCTGATGCCTACATTAGGTGCCAACTAATGAGAGGATTGTATACTTTTCTGGTTTGGATGACTACCACTATTTTCCAGACAGAATACATTAAAACCTTTCTACTTTTTGTAGTTATGGGAATTGTGTAAAACATGTGTAAACTTGTAAGTTGCTAAGTTTTTAAGCTTTGACTAAGCAGGTAATAAAAATGTATAGCCATATATAATTTAAGTCTTTTAACTCCATTCTGTTCAGATTTTGTGGAGCATTTCAGTAGATCAGGACAGGTAGATTGTCCTTAATTAACCAAGGTAGAAATTTACCTTGTTAATCGTCCAACTCCTGATTTGGAAGTAATGACTTGGACAGGCTCGTTTTCCAAAGACAGTTATGTTGGACACTCTAGGTTACTAATCCAGGCTCCATTGGATATTGAAGCTGGAGGACGCAGTGGGAAACTGAATATTGCCAGACAATACTGGACTGCTAGAAGCATGTGGTTATTACCTTGAATCCTGGTAGCAAGAAGCTGCATCAAAAACTGTCTGAATACCAAGAATTGTCTTAATATTCTTGACAATTGTTCAGCTTAATAAACAAAGCTACCATTCTTTTATGAAAAACTACATAATCTAACACTTCTAACTTTTTTTTTTGTTCTCCTCTAGTTGGTGGTCATGATTCCAGGGAAGATGCAATTGCTTGTATGGAACTAATCCTTTGGAAGGTAAAGGAGGACAATAAAAGGAGAAAATGGTGATTATTATGGCTTTGGAGGAACAAGATGGAGGGGGGAAATCAACCTCAGTTTGGCTCACTGTTCTGTAATGCTTCAGTAGCAATTATTTTCTGATGTAAAAATGAGGACAATGGGAAAATCTAATGGGAAAACTTGACTGTATCTACTTCTGAAGCTTAAGATGTGCAGGGAGGAGAACGCACAAATGTACAAAATACATACAAGTAAGATGCACAGAGTAAACTCTTGCGTTAAACAGCAAGCCCAGGTGTTGTTTTTCTGTTCTGTTAAGAGTACTATTTCTGTAATTATTCTTACTACTCTATAGCTGAAAACTATCATTTGCAGTAAGTGAAAGTACTGACTGTTTAAAGTTCTGGATATAACTTTTGATTTCACCATGTTCAGCCTCAGTGAAATAAAACTTAATCACATAGCAGAAACTTAAGATTACTGTNTTTAACATAACTTAAACCATACAGGATTTAGATTTCCCTTGATCAGCTCATATAGGATTTACTGAGGGATACATATTCAAATTAGTCAATGTGACAATTTGACACTGTGTCAAATTTCTGTTTATGAAGATGATGGCTGAATATAGTAGGTCTATTCTCCACCTATCCTGAAGTTGCTAGGAGAGGCCCAACATGCTGCTTTGCCTTTCAGTAAGGAGCACTCGAAACTTTCGGTAGTTAACTACCATTATCCTGGTAGCCAGCATTTTCTTGTGTTGATTCAATGTTGGGAAGGGTATTCTGATGCCTACATTAGGTGCCAACTAATGAGAGGATTGTATACTTTTCTGGTTTGGATGACTACCACTATTTTCCAGACAGAATACATTAAAACCTTTCTACTTTTTGTAGTTATGGGAATTGTGTAAAACATGTGTAAACTTGTAAGTTGCTAAGTTTTTAAGCTTTGACTAAGCAGGTAATAAAAATGTATAGCCATATATAATTTAAGTCTTTTAACTCCATTCTGTTCAGATTTTGTGGAGCATTTCAGTAGATCAGGACAGGTAGATTGTCCTTAATTAACCAAGGTAGAAATTTACCTTGTTAATCGTCCAACTCCTGATTTGGAAGTAATGACTTGGACAGGCTCGTTTTCCAAAGACAGTTATGTTGGACACTCTAGGTTACTAATCCAGGCTCCATTGGATATTGAAGCTGGAGGACGCAGTGGGAAACTGAATATTGCCAGACAATACTGGACTGCTAGAAGCATGTGGTTATTACCTTGAATCCTGGTAGCAAGAAGCTGCATCAAAAACTGTCTGAATACCAAGAATTGTCTTAATATTCTTGACAATTGTTCAGCTTAATAAACAAAGCTACCATTCTTTTATGAAAAACTACATAATCTAACACTTCTAACTTTTTTTTTTGTTCTCCTCTAGTTGGTGGTCATGATTCCAGGGAAGATGCAATTGCTTGTATGGAACTAATCCTTTGGAAGGTAAAGGAGGACAATAAAAGGAGAAAATGGTGATTATTATGGCTTTGGAGGAACAAGATGGAGGGGGGAAATCAACCTCAGTTTGGCTCACTGTTCTGTAATGCTTCAGTAGCAATTATTTTCTGATGTAAAAATGAGGACAATGGGAAAATCTAATGGGAAAACTTGACTGTATCTACTTCTGAAGCTTAAGATGTGCAGGGAGGAGAACGCACAAATGTACAAAATACATACAAGTAAGATGCACAGAGTAAACTCTTGCGTTAAACAGCAAGCCCAGGTGTTGTTTTTCTGTTCTGTTAAGAGTACTATTTCTGTAATTATTCTTACTACTCTATAGCTGAAAACTATCATTTGCAGTAAGTGAAAGTACTGACTGTTTAAAGTTCTGGATATAACTTTTGATTTCACCATGTTCAGCCTCAGTGAAATAAAACTTAATCACATAGCAGAAACTTAAGATTACTGTTTTCTTTTTCCCTTTCCCTTCCTGCTTCTCTCTACCTCTCCATCTGCTTTCAGAGAGAGAGAGAGAAAACAAACTTAGTCCTGTTTAATGTACTAATTGACACAAAATTGACATAATGGTAGAAATGTGACCTCTTGTGGAGCAGAATAAGCTGGTCTCTTTTAAATAAGTTGAGCCTGTAGGAAGCTTTTCAACTGTAAAAGCAATAAGCTTTGACTTACAGGGGTTCCCAAAAAGTAGAGTATTTCAAGAAGTAAATATGTTCATTGCTTTAGCTAAAATTGGACTATACTCCAAGTATAATGCCCTGTCTCCCACTTAAGATAGTATTCAGCATCTACTACCTTCAGAGAGGAGGATTTCAAAGTCTATTGCAACGTATTTTTGTGTGGAGGAAACAGAAGGAAATGAAAATGTAAGAATGGACCACATTTTTTTTTTTGTACAACATTAGCTCTGAGCTGAAGTTATGCTTTGCACGAATTTGTTCAAAGAAAGCTTAGAGTGGTGAGGAAAAATGGTCCTGACTGAGGACCTTGTAAAAGAAGATCAGTAGAGTACAGAAGATCTCTCAGTTCTCACAGATGTGCCCTGAAGAATGAGTACATTGCATAACTAAATCTGTACTGAAAGTTAAAAATTGCTGTAGCTGCTGCTTATGCATTAAAGTACTTAGAATGTGTCCTGTTTTGTGAGGTACTGACAAGTGATAGCTGTGGTTAGAAATAGCTTTCAGTATTTATTGTCCCGTATCTGCTGCTCAGAATGTCAAAAACTGCTCAGAATGTCCAAAAAAAAAAGCTTTGATTTTTCTGTTAACCAAGAATAGGTAATACTTCTTTCTATATTGGAACAGTCCTGCATACAGGCTCTACTACAGCTTAGAGAAGGAGCTTTGGCATGTTCTTCACAAAGGGTATAGACTTGCTTATGGATTCCCCCAGCTTTGCAGTGAAGATTGCCTTTATTTTTTAGTGAAGATTGCCTTTATTATTCATCTTTGAGCAAATCTAAGGAAAGAGATGAATGTCTACTCTGTAGAGTCTGTCCTACTTAGCAGAGAAACCTGTGTTAGTCATTCAACAAGCTATTAGCAGTGACCAAACTCATAATTCTGAGGCTCTATAGGCTGTCTAAGGAACCTCCATCATCTGACTTGTCTTCTTCATAACTTCATGTACTTGACTCTTGAATTATTAAAACCAAATAGATAAAACACTGTGCACAATAAATAAAATAATTTTAGATACTAACTTTTCTGTAAAAATAGCAAAATAAAACAATCTTCTGATGTGGGAAGTAAAGAAATTTCAGCAAAACTGGAAGGTGGTGTGAATATAGGTGCAGTTAATCATTGGAACAGTGACTTTGAGTCATATCTCTGTCATCTCTCTGCTGCCACCTGCTGTAAGCATACTTTTCTCTTTCCCACATACATCTATGGTATAGACTTAGCTATTGCAAAACCTGGCCAACCATCTTCAGAAGCTGGAAGCTTAGTTCATGTTTTGGAGATGTGAGAGGCTGGTGTGGTCTGATTGGACCTCCACAGTTTACAGAGGGACTTGCTGAAGCCATTGGCTCCTCCTGTGGGACTATCACCACCTGTGTCATGTTGTGCTATTAAGTGAACATGTGAAAGAGCTCTGAAATATGAGGAAACATTACACTAAATTTGCTTGATTCGAGGATTTTGGCTTACAGCCTGGAAACGGTTTGGCTTGCGTTGTTCCAACTGTTGTTTAATCAGCATTCCCCTGTGTCCAACCACTTGCCTTGCATGTGGGAATGGCTCATCAGTATGTAACTTGGGGAAAGACCAAATGATGTGTTGGGAGCAGGGAATGTCATGTACCAGCACAGGGAGGGAATTAACAGCAAGAGGGAAAATTTGTATTTGACCGCAGATGAACTATTCCTTTACAATTNCATTGCTTCTCATCCTGTCACTGGATACAACTGAGAAGAGGCTACTTCCATCTGCCTTACCTCCTTCCATCAGGTATTTATACCTTTTGATGAGATGTATGTAATAGTCAACATCTTGTATTTTAGTTTCAGCAAATGCCCAATCATATTTTGGGTAGTAGAGAGGGGCTGTGTTTGACTTTAAAGTTGTGTCAGGTACAGTCTGTTCACAGAGAAGTAAGAATTAAATATCCCTGTCGTTTAAGACCAGATGAGTGCTTCCTTTCGGGTTACTTGAGGAGCGGGAGAAGTGCAGCCATTCAGTGGATTAGCTAAATTCAGACATCTCCCAAGGATAGTTATACCTTACTTTTCAGCCAATCTAATGAGGTTAAAGGTGCCTGTTTAGAGTTTTTGTTACCTCTCTCCTCGCGATGGTATCTAGTGAACCTTACCTTACTCTAGCCAATGATACCTGTTCTCAGATAATTTCTTAGCTTTCCTGTCAAGCACACTGTGTTCTTCTGTAGCTCTTGAGTTTTGCCTGGACATATTAAGGACTTCTTTTTTTTTGTCTGCACTCAAGCTGTTGAACAATCAGAGCTGTTGCGCTAAATGGAAGTTGAGGGTGGTGAGGGAGAAGGCTTGGGGGGAGAAGTTGTGTGGAGGCTTTGCTACTGACTTTTATTCTTAAAGGCTCCACTTTCTCTGATCAGGTGTCTGATAATTTCTTTTTAAACTATGGATAATGCTTGACTGTAAGCAGTTACCTGCTGTTCTGCGTCACATACTCCTTAAAGCATGGCCAACTCCACTTGACTGATACTGTTCTTTTCTTTCCCAACCAAAAACTTGTACTGAGTATGAGCTTGATAACTATGTGAGAGAATATGGGAAAACTAATGCTGTGATATCAAAAAACAACATGGAGAATAGCTGATGATACTCTAAGCTTGTGCATAGATGTTGGCAGGTGTAAATAGGTGGAGGTGTATAAAGAATGTTAGAGCGCAGGCTATGTGCAATAATGGAAAACTGTTGGTACTGGTAGCATTATGCTCTTGACAGCAAAGAAACAAATAAAAGACACTTTGGAAGGAGGGGACATGGGATCTCATGTATTGTGCTGTGGAAGGCAGAACATACAGCCTGCTCATGGTTAAGCTGAAAACCTTTTTATGCCACCTATTGCCATAAATTGGGCTTTCCAGCACTGGATAACAGACAGTAAAGTCTAGCGATTGAACCTGGGATACCTGGTGCATGTTGCAAGTATAGAAGTATTCGTCCATCTGAGACTGACAGAACTAGTGGATGTTTTTAATAGCTGTAGTTCTGTTATGTGTAGACTGAGTAGAGACATCTCAAGCTGTGTATTGGAGTTATTGTTTTCTTTTGTGTATTTTTTAAAGTGTCAATCTTTAAAAATTAAATTTCATTACAGCAGATTAGAAAGTTAATGCATGCCACAATGTTAAATGAAGATATGAAGAACATTTATAAGGATACTTAGATGACCTCCAGCTAAATTTACAGTGTGGCTTGAGCACTTAAAATGCAGACAGTATTAAGACCTATTGGGTTGATGAATGACCCTCTGATTCTTTCCTTATGTGGCATATTGGGCCAAGTAAAAGTTTGCCACAGAAGAAGGGTTCGCATCAAGTAGCAGAATAGGCAGTTGTATCTGCTTGCTAGAGATGCGTGAGACAATGAGCTGTTTTGGACCTGTGAAAAATTCTGTACAGGAAGTGGAGCAGTTCCAGCAGAAGTTGTTAGCTAACTTTGCATAGCAGCCTAGAAAACACCCACGGAGGTCCATTCCTGTTCACCTCACTGACCTGTAGGAACCCGGTTGGACTGCAAAATGCAATTGCCCATGCTTCAAATGTGCCCGGCCACATAGTCTTTTATGAAAAATATAGTGGAATTTGTTTATCTTTTCCATTTTGGAGTTGTTTCTTGGTCCAGTGAATCTGTTCATTCTTTGTGAACTCAGATTGTAGCACCTGTACTTGCAGTGCGAGTCCTGCCTATCTCAAGGCCACACAAGTCATCTCAGCACCCTTGTTCATTGACTTACTCTCTTTTAATAAGACTCTTGGTGCTTCTCTTATTTGAGTCAGCCTAGTGTATGCCAGTGATGTTACTCTAGTCTGCTGTGATAACCAATCTGCCTTGTAACGAACCAAATACCCACCCACAAACTAAGTATCAGAAGAGGAAACCTTTTTCTCTTTCTTTCTCTAGCATCTTCCTCCAAGTTTTGGGGGGTGACCTGATCCACCCAGCTAGAAAGTCACTGTGGTCTGATGGTCAGTTATGAGCTGAGGGGAACATATGTGCAAAGTATGAGGTTAGCTGATGTGTGAAGTTTGAAGAGGGTAAGTCCACAGGATCCCACGTGGTTGACTTGATACCAGAAGCTCAGACCTATCCTGCCTCTATTTGTCTAACATAAGGACTAGAAGATTTTTCTGGCAGGCCAAATATCATTGTTTTGAAGCATTTCAGTACAATATTTTTAAGAGGCCATACCACACTACAAACTGCATAAGGGATAAAAATAAGCATGAGTAAGACAGCCCTGCTTGTATATAATACATAGTGATTTATAATTATGCAGTGAAATTATTAAATGAAATACAAACTGAATAAGCCTCATGTATATCCAAGCTAACTGTAAAAAGGTTTTTTACAATATGTAGTATGTTCCTCAATCGTATGCTTCATGATTATTGGTGTATGGATGCCTCTGATAGGATTAAACACTTCAAGATGTATGCATATTTTGCATATAGGCAAACACTGACTGTTGAACTGGATTATGAAAGAGTGATAGCATGCCTTATATTTTACAAATGTCAATAGCATTTTTGAACAGATTATTTCTACTAGTTCACTTTTACATTCAAATAGGAGTCTTGCTTAATAATTATCGTTGGTGAGCATACTGGATTGACATCTGCTTTCAACTCCCATTGTTGCATTGAGCTTAGCATTTTTGTTTGAATCACAATGAAATATCTGTGAAATACTGCTATAAGATACCGACTTTGCTATCAGTAGCTCTTGGAAAGTGTAAAAAATATCTAAGATAGCAATACCTAATGCACTACAATAATTTTATGTATACACTATATCTACACGACTAGGAAAAAAGAAATTCCTGCATATGAAACAGCAGATTGCATGACTTCAGTCTATTCCTACTCTGAACAGTATATACACTTCTACAGCCTGTGGAGGCAGAGGTTACTGTGTGATATACACATACATATCTGTAGTAAAACAGTATTACTGTATTATATACAGTTAAAGCTATACACAGTTCTACACAGCACATCACATTTTGGGCTCCAGCAGGTTGAGTTTTGGTTTTCTTCAATACATCATTGATGAATGAAGATTTCCCCTGTCTTAAGCAGCTTCTTCAGCGGAGCAATCAATGCCTGCGTAAGTAAACTTCTCGTATAGAGTAGTATTCACATAGGTCTGGGAAGGAAATAAACAGAAAGAGTGTGATGCAAGGTGCATTACCTCAAGAATCCTAAACTATACTGAAATTATTCATGGCCTAATTCTTTTCTAGGGACTCATTCTTACCTTCCTTTCTTCTAACATTCTGTTCAGTGACACCAGTATCTGAGCAAATGATGGTCTTTCATATGGTTTCTCTCTCCAGCACTGTCTCATTAGGTCATACCTTTAAAAGTCAAACACCAACATTTGATAGTTTAGATACATAGGTTAAGGCTACAAATTCATGTTTATTGGAAGATTGTGCACATTCCATTTTTCAAAGGAAAATGGATTTATGCAGAGCTGGAGTTACATTTTCCACAGCTGCTTGCTGTCTGAAAAGAATTTTCTTTTTCTCTGGACTAATCAAAAAGCTCTCTTTGAGCTAAAGCCCCACCATGCTGTGTAAAGAACAGGATATCTGGCAGGAGCAGAGAGCCTGAGAAAGGATTCATTGCAAATAACAGTGCATGCTGGGTGCAAAAAACTTAAGTAGTTATTTCCACTTGTGCACCCTTTTTAAAATGTTTTTTTAAAAATGTTGTTTTTATGTTTTCCCGAAAAAATGTTTGTTTTATTAGTTTCTGGTAGACGTGATATATTTCCTATAGCAGATGTTGTATTATTCTGTGTCCTTTTTTTTTGCTGAGGCAGTTACTTACACTTCATCATCACAGTTGAGAGGCTTTTCCAGTCTGTACCCTTGAGGCAGTTTTTCATAGAGTTCTGCACATGTCATTCCACAATATGGTGTTCCACCTAAAGCAGAGTTTAACCGTTGTAATGAATACAAGGGCTTTTTAATAAAAGAGATTTTAATTTCATAGCAGAAATGAAAAAGAATGACTGACTTAGTAACAAGTGAATTAGTCCAACATTAGGGAATATTTTGCAGCTACATTTTTGTTGTTAATGTTTCCATACTGCTTAATGCACAGTAATGAAGAGAAAAATAAAAGCAAGTATAAACTTCTATCATCTGTGGGGCTGGCCTAAATTTCTCTACAACTCTGAGGGCCTGCATCTGATTGCATTTGAACTGATTTTGCAATACCCTTGATGGCAATAGGCAAGTCATTCCTTCATTAGTATGGTATTAATAAGATCCAGTATGGACTCATGGAGCTATTACTGTCAAGTTGATGTTTGGTTGCTTAGACTCTTGACTTTTCACACTGCAGTGTGTTAGTTCCCATCCATATCTAGCACAAATCCATTTAGTAATGAAAGCTGGGAACAAATTAGAAAGGAAAGTTCATGATCAGTCAGTACCCAATGTGCACCTCAGTCAGTATGCATCTCTTGGCCAGCAGGCCATGGAGCACACTCCAAGGCAAATCATAAGGGTGGTGTAACACAGTAATTTTGAGTGGTTTGAGGCTGTATCACATCCATCGTGAATAGAGGTGTGTGCAGAAATGAACTCTAAATTTTATTTGAAGATTAATGTTCAAAAATTTTCTTCAAGAATTCTTGGAGTAGGAGGTGTTTGTTCCCCCCCTCCAAGTCATTAAAATATAAGTCTTGATTTAAAACTCAAGAAGGCTAAGGAAAAGCCACCCATCAAACTCAAAACATATTGGATTAGGGCTATAAATCGTGTGATATGCTGGATTTCATATTTAGATATAGCCTAGGTTTTATAGTGCAATGAAAACATGGTAATTTTTTTTTTCTCATTTAGAATGGTACCTGAATTGAAAATGTGTCAATTGCATTTCCAAGCATGCTGAAGCTAAATAAAATTTAGTAGAATGAAACAGAAAAATTTGAAATAGGTTGCAAAGGAATAAATTTTTAACAGACTGAGTGAACGGAGCTAGCTTGGCTCATATTGGTTTATTTGTGCAGGACAAAATTCAGATACTTACCTAAACTAACAATTTCCCATAATAGGACACCATATGACCATCTGCAACAGAGGGATATTATGGAGTGCAACAAGAATGCAACAAGTTTTCATATTTTAAAATGGTAGATAGTTCTGCTAGTATTCAGAGAACACAGAGAAGTGTGTTTCATTCTTTTATATTTTTTTATTAATTTTTGTGTAATGATAGGGTTCATTGAATCAGAAAACAGGAGTGAGATCTTTAGCAAAATTAGTTCACTGTGAGTCCATCAGCCAGAGTCCTTTACTAGACTGTGATCTCTCAGCAAATAGTGCTATTACAGAATTGCTTTGCCAAATATCACTTCCATTTTCCTGACTAAAATACTGAGTTCCTCTGGGTCTCCTAAGTATTCATCAGGTTTCTGATTTCAAATGAGAGATATAATTAAAGTAATGGCCCGAATCCGATTAGCTTGTGACCACAGAACTTGTTCAGACACCGATGATGAAATACAGTCACTTTTTTGTTGTGGGTTTTATTTTTGCTTCCATTGCTCACTCATACTGACATGGCTATGGAGTTTTTTGAGTTGAGAGGATGTCTCATCCTGGCTGTCAAACTTCCCTTGATATTGAAAAATATTTCTTTATTAAAAAAATACCACTTGAAAACATACTTACACATCACTGTTTGTGGTGTAAACACTGTAATTCAAAGATTCAATTGCCATCCATCGTACTGGAAGCCGTCCCTGAAAATTATTTCATGAAAGTTTATTTGTTCGTGTTTGGAATAGCAATATTGCAATTTATACCCCAAGAATTGTTCTGTGTGTTACCTTAATGAAAACTGACTTTATGCAAGTAAGCATAATCAGGTAAATAAGCTTATTTTTTTAAATTGTGCATTTACTTCTCAAAGGGACAGTTCACACTAAAGCTAATAGAAAATTTATCCAACCAGCATCAAGAGGAAATGGAAATAATTCCTGACTGATGTTTTTATGATGCCTTTAGCCAGTCGTGTTCCCTTGACCACCCAGTGTTGTTCCTGGTCTATAACTACAAGATGCTTATTACAGACCTTCCTCTTCCAGATCTTCCAAAGCATTAGCTTTGGACAGCTGTTTTTTCAGCTTACAGGATCTGACATGCTTCTGGTGACCATCATGCCAGCTTTGGCCTTGTTCAATAGAATTAGACCAGCTTGCCTCAGCTGGACAAATTCTGGTACAAAAATATTGTTTTCATAGTTGTACAGATCNTCAGTTCTGTAGTACCCATGAGTTTGCATTTTTGTTCATATGAAAACACAAAGTAAGAAACAAGAAAACAAAAAATGAGGAAAATAGACTATATCAGTTTGTTTTGATCCTTACCATGGTCTTCTTAACATAAACTTCTTGACCTCTTGATAAGCCAAAGTCAGCTATTTTTGCAACATAATTTTCTCCAACCAATATGTTTCTTGCTGCCAAATCTCGATGAATAAACTAAAATTAAAAAAATAAATCACCACAGTATCTATGAGGTTTACATGAATTATTTTAATACTATATTGAAAATTGCAAACATTCAGAATAAGAACAGAACCCAAAACAAACGGCTTGGTATGTCACTACCAAGAACATTTTAAACTTTATTTGAAGATGACAGCAGTTAGTTACCATGTCATTTGTAAGTTTAATGCCTCTTCCTTGATTCCCCGTGACCATAGCATTTGACAGGGCTAAGTGAACACAACAAAATAAATCTCATCCAGAAGGTGCTATGGAAACTAAAATTAAAACCTTATTTTGATTTCATTAAAATGCATAGTCCCTGAGAAAATGAATTTCTGTGCTTTCAGTGGGTAGAGGGCTGAAGACTGACCTGTTTCTGGCTCAAGTAGTCCATCCCTCTCGCAACATCTGCTGCAAAATGCAGAAGTTGCTGAGAGGAAAGTGTAGATGCAGTACTGTTGGCAATAGCAAATGCTGGGTCTGTCTCTAGAACTCTGCTTTTCCGAAGGAAGTCCAGTAAATTTCCATGGGGGGCATATTCAATAGCAAGATAAAGATATCCTAATGAAACATCAGATAGTGAGCATATCACAAAGTAAAAGATAGTAATATTATTTGGACACTTCAAGTGAAAGAGAAATGAACATAAAACAGACTGGAGGGGAAATATCAATCTATAATTCCTAGGTGCAGAGGAGAATTTAGAGCTATTGATGAACATCATTTCTGAAAGATCAATGTGGGCTTGTAGATCTAAAACCACATTTATTTGGCTTTTTAACAAATGTTGCAGAAAGACCTGCTTATAGGCTAGTGTTTCAATGGACTGTATGAGCTGTACTGTGGAGTTTTTTTTAAAACTGAGTTTAAAGTACATGAATTCAGAGTTATCTTACCCCGATGTTCACATGCTCCCAAAAGATTTATGATGTTGGGATGATGACCAAGTTTACAAAGAACTTCAAGTTCTCCAGCAAAGTCTCTGTGATCATCTTTTGAGGCATACTCTGAAAATCAAATAAGCATGCATTTATGTTTTCCTTTGAATTGAACTTATGACCATATTGTTAATTATGAGGACTCTGGTCTGCCTGGGGCACTACTGTTTCAGCCCCAGTAGAAAGAAAAACTCTAAGATACATTAGTATTTACTGAAAAAAGTAGGACTTTTCAATCAAAGGAAAAAAAGAGAGAACCTAATGTCTGTAGCAGCCATCTGCAGAGAAAGAAAGCATCTTAATGTACCATGTCACTCCCCTTATTATTTGAGAATGTAAAATGTCGTAGCAAATCATATGAAAACGAGCTGCCTAAGAATCTTTCCATGTGTGTGCTGTTGATTATTTCTGCCTGCATGCGGACCTTGGCTCTTTTTTAAATTATCATCGTACTTAAGAGTGTCTCCCAGTTTGCCTAGATAATGGTCTAATGAATTGCAAGAAAATATGTATATTCTTGCAGTATTCTATGTATTGTAGTTCTCTCTGGAACATGGCAGTCATGCCAATGAGTACAGATAAATGAGTGATCCTCACAGTATGTATATATATAGATGCATAGATACAGTTGTCTCTGAATGGCTAAGGTAAAGCAAGATGAGCAAATGCTGTGCCCCAAGGCTAGCTCGGTGCTCCTCTCTCTATTAAATGCATCTTTCAATGGCTCCCACTTTCCAGGTGAACTCACACATGAAGTTCATACTGACCTATGAATTGAAAAATACATAATAGTTAATGATATTAGCAATTAGAGAGAAATATAAACTAACTTGACGGTGCAGAAATACAGTCTTTGCCAGGGCACAAATCTTGGCCTAGTGACAGCTGATAAAATTTCACGAGCAACTTTGAATATTTATTTTAACTTTAGGAGAGGGCTACTAAGCATTTCTTACAACACAGAAACACTTGGAACAAACCAAGAAAAGTCGTTAGTCTCAGAGTCTCCAATCTTTACTACCTTTCATCCTTTTAATCGCAGCATCCATGCGTAAGCCATCTTTCTTAATGCGTGCTTTCAGGACTTGCCCAAAGTTACCTTCCCCAATCACATCTTGAAATTTTATGTCATTCCACTCAAGAACTGGATAAATAGTGGGATCTGGGCTGTTTTTGGCTTTCCTGCTCAGGGTGAGAGTACCTGAGTTAAACTGTACAGCTGGCTCTTCCCTCTGTAACAGAGTTAAGCAAATGACATTAACTGTGATTTCTACTTTACTGAGCAAGTAGAGTGTAATCGCTCCCCGAATACATGTGTGCTCACTCATGTACACACACACATGGAGCCTGATCCATCTCTTGCTTACGCAGGAGTGAGTACAGTAGACAATTACACCTACTTCAGACACTAACTGCATCAAGCACTTCTGCCCAGATCCACAAAATTAATCAGGCTCCTAATTTATGCATAGGTACCTTTGTAGACCTAGGCCTCCTGAACAGTTTTATAATCATCTTGAAGATGAAGCAGGTGGACAGAAATCATTTGGTAAAACTGATCTCAAAACTGGTTTTAAGTCCCACATTTGAGATATATCTCATATGAGGCTTGACTAAATCCTGTGCTGATCAGGCTCAGTAGGAAGACTGAGGAAAGAAGAAGCAAGGAAATGAGAGAGGAAATGTTCTTCCTCTGTACTTGATGAGATGTCTCTACTTCAGTTACACATTCCCATTAAATGCTTCTGTGGGAAAAGTTAGGATAAGGAGCAGAAGCTATTCTGTGTGGCCTGGGGACTGATCATCTTTTTGGATGAGCCCCTTGGCCCTCTGTTTATGAAACAACCTATGCAGATATGGAGGAGCTCTTTGGCCCAGCTTTGTTCTGCTTCACAACTTCCCCTCTGAAGTGAGAGAACAGCACCGGAAAGCAAAGTGCTAAAGAGACTACAGCAGGATACAAATCTATGTGTGTATACATAGAGAGAGATATCTCTATGTGATGTTACAACCTTCAGCAATTTCCTCACAGCCAGAACTATGATGTTGCCATTGACTGATCCCTGGTGTGCTGTCCCCAAGTTGAAAAGCCATGACAGAGCAGTTGCTGATGCTCAAAAGCAACGTTAAAAAATACGGTAGTTTTCAAAATCAGGCACAACTTCATAGAGGGAGAACAGGCTTCTCCATTCTATCTGGCTCAGAACTTGTCACACATAGGTGTGACAAGGCAGAAAAGGAAGAAGGATAAATGGTGTGCAACTTTTTTCAAGTCAGGTTTTCTACCTTATAGCCTGTTAACTGTGATTGCTTCAGCTCCGTGGTCACTAGCAGAGAAGTTTTACAACAACAGTACTAATTGCACACATGAAGAGAAGACAGTACTTGGAAAGGCCATAGAAAAGGAATTGGAAAAAACAGGAAAAGATGGGGCCAAAATTAATAACCACACTGACACAGGAAAGCTGGAAACCCACCACCACATTTTGGAAAGCCTGAGCCATTCGGCGCTGGAAGTTGGCTCGCTTTAACTGCAGCATGATGAGAAAGGCCAAGAGAATTGTTACACAGGTCATCCCTGCAGAGCCAAGGATAGCAATAAGCAGCATTTTGCCTCCTTTTGATTCATATGGAGCTGTTGAGGAAGCACATAAAGAGTTCATCATTATTTCCAGCTAATTCTGAAAAAGCCATGAACAATGTATAGCTAAATACTCCTGTGTTGTGAACTGTATAAAGACATATATATACATCTTTTGTGTTCCAAAAATGGCACAGACATTGGATACTCTGACTTTCAGGTGTATGAGTGCCTGCAGCTACTCTGCTGAATTCAGGCAGAGCAGAGCTGAGGTCACATTCAGTGATGTAATAGTCCTATTACATGCAGCTGCTTTAATTTATGAGCTGTTGGGCACTTTCTAATGGATACACACAAATGTTGTATGTTGTCACTTCACCAATGCCATGCAGTGAACTGAGAATCAAATTTTGGTGATGCTGTGTTGTGTGTCAAAATTAAGAGCAAAAGAAAACTAATATTACAAAAATAATATTATGACTTTGCCTTAGCTAACTAGTTTATACCATCGGCCCTGGTTTGTGCAAGTCCAGCATGCTGGAATAACCAACCTTTAGTTTCTGGAAGAGTCTTCAGTTCAAACGATGTGTTTGGGTTGCTCAAGCCAATGTTGTTCTGAGCATTAATTTGAACCTGGTACACAGTGTTTGGCTCAAGGCCCTTGAGATGGTATTGAGTAATGCTGGTGTTCTTTATGATAATATCAATGTGGTTGTACTCAGCCTTGCCATAAATTTTGTAGCTGATGATGATGGAGGAGATGGAATGACCCTCAGCAGTCGTCCAAGAGATGACTGAGGATGTGTCTGTGGTGTTAGAAAACCTGATGTTGTATGGTGCAGGAGGGATTCCTGAGAAAAAACACAAACACACACAAGGTGTTGGAGCGTACATCCACCTCTTTCTCCTTCCTGCAGTGAGCCAAACACTTTCTTCAATGCTTTTGCTGTACTAAACAGAAGCAGAATTTTGTTGACGAACTATGGTAGCTGAATGCAATAGTTTTATGAACTTGATGTTCTGTCACCTGTATTGCAGTACTCCATACTTCCAACAAAGGTTGGACTGGCATTCAGTATAATCCTGTCCTTGGATGAAGACACGAATGCTCAGCTGTATGCAAGGACAACATGATTGCTTTCAAATTAATGCAGAAAGGGTTAATTTCCTTCTATACTGAATCATTATCCCCATATGATTCCCAGGTCCCATACTTTCACTGCTTCAGGGAGCAATTCCATGTCAGGATACAGACTGTTAGGAAGAAGGGAAATCAATACCAACATTTCCACAGATTTCATCAGAAAACCACCAGCAGGGGTGAGTGCTGGACTTGTGGACACACCCTTAGCTATTAAGCTAAGTACCTGCTCCTGGAAAACAGTACCCTTATGTTTTTCTTAGTGCAGTTTGGCGTCAGAGCTCAGGAAACTGGGGTGTCCCATGGCAGCCATTGATACTTCCGTTAATACATGTAGGATCTCAGTGAGGGCCTCCTCACATGACCTGTAAGGAGGAGGAAGCCCCCCTTTCCAGTGTGTAGTATGGGCAGTGGCACCCATCAGCCATTCAGATGGACATCTGTTCAGATGGTACTTCATTCAGACAGGGCATTTGTTGTGGTGTTAACAAAGGACACTACTGACACTCAGGGAATTCAAGGTCTTCAGTGCAGCACACTCTTTGCTCACAGGGGTTTTACCTTGCACTGTATCTTCTCTTCCTTCTTTAACTGCTGACTGTTTTTATATTGACATAGCTGAATTGCAGGGTCTGAGTGGGTTTTTTTGAGTAACAAAAGAGCTTGGAGTAGGGAACTCTCTGGGCTCATCATTATTAGGAGGAAAAAAATACATGAATCACACTGAAATGAAGATGTGGATTCCCAAGCTTTTAATTTGTTTTTCCCTTTTTTTTTAAAACTCATTATTAGCTCCTGATAAGAACTAAGCATAAGAATGTCTTTGGACACTAAGCTATCTTCATAATAATAGTAATAACAACCATAAGTGATCATCAGGAATTGAGTGTTACCAGAACAAAGGATTACATTTAATGTAGTCATTAAGTGACAATCAGTCTGATCACTGGGGGAAAGAAGAATTAAACAGAAGGATGTGAATCAGCTACTTACTGTCACTGAAAGTCCATGCATACAGATAGTTGCTCCATTCTCCTTGGGACCTGGTGTTCACCCGTACCCTGCACATGTATTGCTGTCTAGGCTCAAGATCTTTAATGATCAGGGTGGACATATTTCCTGGCACTTGAGTAATAACACTGCTCTCGTCACCGTTGTCATTCACGCTCTTCCTTTCTACTTCAACACGAATGTCATCCTCTGTCCTCAGTGTTAAAGGATGCCATGATAAATTCAGTGATGTCATACTTTTTGGAAAGAGAGTGAGACCTTCTGGTGGAGGAAGACCTTCGAAAAGCCACAGTGAGACAGGGAACAATATTTCATGTCTGGTATGCAAGCTAAAATAGGGATACCAGTTATTCCCAACCGCTTGCCCTAGTTTGGAGTGACAAGGGGTAATTCTCCCCACCACCCCACCCAATTTGGCAGAAATTACATCTAAGAAGTGTTGATAGTCCCTTATCAACAGCTGTTGTGTCAACAAAAAGGTCTCTTCACTGAGCTGGCGTTGCAGATGCACTTTTTAGATGTGAGAAGCCAGCTCTTTTGCTCTCTTATTAGATAGTTCCTGTTGCAATCCTCATTTATTTTGTATGTCAGTATTCAGCTTGGGTTGTATCCTCAGTGGACTAAAAGCTTTTCTGCTTGTTCAGACATCTTCATTTTTAAAGTAAACTGATCTAATAATGGAATGGCAAATACAAATGAAGGACTGGCATGCAAAAGAAGTGATTTCTATGTTCAACTCCTCTGCACAGCCAACCAAAATATGTAAATTTCCCAGTTCCCCCATCTCTAAATCAGGGAGAATAATAGCTCTGCCTTTTTCTGGTTTTCTTGACCTCCAATTTTTTTCTTTTTTTTTTTTTTTCTTTACCTGAGATTATTTTGAAAGAGTCTACATAGTTTTCATGTCCAGCCACCTTTGCTCAAATGAAGGTGCTCTGGCAGAGATCAGGGAACAGACCACAGAGAAAACTAGCTGAAACAGCCCTTTTGTGAAAAGCCAAGATGATGACTTACCAAGTGCAGCTGTTGTGAAGCTAGCCTGTGGTCCAGGATGGCCTTCCCCACCTTCCCCTTGCCGACTCAGCTGAACACAGAACTGATACTCTGTTTTTGGTTCCAGATTGTCCAGTCTTTTGGTTGTGCCTTTTACTGACAATGAAAGGAGAAGGTAAAGCCATAGCTCATGCTGAAAAATGTTAAGGAAGAAAAGGTTTGGAAAATATTCCTGAACCACTAACCATAGAAGGTAAGATACTCAGGTTCTTCTTTTGTTCCTGATTCACCAAAGATAAATTATTTAGGCCAGGTAAATTATTTAGGCAACCTGGTCTAGTGAAAGGTGTCCCTGCCCATGGCAGGGGAGTTGGAACTGCACGTTCTTTAAGGTCCCTTCCAACGCAAACCATTCTATGTTTCTATGATGATTTAGAAGTATAAAATACTTATTTTTAAATTGAGCTCCAACCCAGCCCAAAGGATGTTTCCATCTGCCCTTCCTTCAGGACAGAACAAGACTGGTTGCTTAGGCAGTGTGCATTGTGTATGCAGATCTCGGGTTATGTTGAATTAGTAACAACAGTTTGTTACTTGTTAAAGTTCCTGTAATGTTCCTATAATATTTTAGGCCTTGCATAAAATGTTAACACAGTGCTGGAAGAGGTCATCTACCTCACAAGCAGGCTTCATTTTGCTCATACCATTCCTGATAAATATTTAGGTAAGATATTTGTCTCACCAGAGGGCACAATAGGCACAAAGGAAGATTGTAGATGTTCCAGGATGTTTTCATACTGCTCACTACTTTTGAAAACCTGCTATTTACATGGGAGTTTTCAACAGCTGGGCCTAACATTGACTACTGTTTATCTTAAAGAAGGAGGAGAAAACCCTTTGG
>VZTQ01006261.1:21705-65520 GCA_013400755.1 Pelecanoides urinatrix | reverse complement strand
GGGGGAAGGGGGAAGGAGAGGCGCGGGAGCCGGGCACAGGCGGGCAGCCGGCGGGGCGCACGCCCAGAGGGGCCGGGGAAGGCGGGCCGGGGCGGGGGGCGCGGGCGGGCGACACTCACAGGAATATGGTTACTCATTGAAGACTGTAGCCTGATCATACAGCCGGGGTGCGGGCGCCACCGCCGGGGGCAGGAGGAGCAGAACCAGGAGGACGTGGAGGCGCTGGAGGCCGCGGAGCTGCCGGAGGGGGTTCGGCGGCGGAGCGGGGATGGACCATACAGCTGCGGCAGCGGGCGGCTCTGCGGGCTGATGCGGAGCGGACGCGGCTACACCAGGAGGGACACTCGGCCCCGCCTCCCGCACAAGTGCCTGGGACCCGCCCTTCGCTCACGCACGTCGGCGACGAGCGTCGCGCCTGCCCAATCAGAGGCGCCACCAGCGCGTCCGGGACGGGAGCGAGGCCATCGGGGGGGCGTGGCGCCGGCAGGCTGGGCGGAGGCGGGAGGGAGCTGAGAGGCGGAGGCAGCCGGCGAGAACCGGTTAGTGAATGAAGCGGCGGGCGGCAGGGCTGGGGAGGGGCGCGGCGCGGCGCGGCGCGGCGGGGGCAGAGCGGGACGCGCGGGCGGGCGCGGGGATCGCCTCCAGGGGCCGGACCGGGGCCACCCTGCGTGGCAGCCCCGCCCCGCGCTGGCTGTTGCCGGCGGCTTCGCCGGGAAGCGGCTGGCGCGGCCTCCGGCTCCCCCGGGACGGCGAGTTCTAGACTCTTCCCCGCGCCCCCGGGGCAGGGCGGCGGGCTGGCGCCTCGCTGCCGCTGCGGCCTGCCTCTCCCCGGGGTGGGGGGGGATGGCCGAGAGCAGGGCGCCCGGCGGGCCTGAGGGGAGGGAGGCAAGGGCAGCGCGGGGGGCTGCGGGAGGCGGACATCGTGCGGGGCGGTGAGGAGAGGCGGGAGAGCCGTTCCCGGCGAGGGCAGTTGGGCGGGGGGTGGCGTATTGCGGTCCTGCGGCGTCGGCAGCAGAGCGCGAAGTTGAGCGGCAGTGGAATAGCGGTGGCTCTGCGTGCCTTTTAATCCCTAAGCCCCTTCGCTTTCGGGCTGCAAAACCCCTTTTGCAAGTTCCATGCTAATAGGAAACTCTTGGCGCGTTTCGTCCGCAGATTGTTCTGTGCTTTTAAGTCGAGGTAAAATCATGGTTTCTGGTTTTACAGGCGGAAGATGAGCCCAGTAGGCCAGAAGCAGTGTGGGAACCAGTATGGACTCTCAGCCTTGTGCTCTCTCTCGCTGCCTCCCAGGACACAGGCGTCACTGCACGGCAGACATCTCGTGGGTGAATCTGGCGGTGGGAAGCGCCTGTGGTATCACTCCTGTGCGTAACTGATAGAGGCATGGGAGTCAGTCCCCACCTGGGAACCCTCAACCTGGAAAACACCTTCATGTGGGTCAGCGCTAGCTTTATGAAATAACAGGCTATTTTTAGCTTCAGTTAGTCTGATACTGTTCTAGTTATATTTAACTAGTTAAGCCTTTCTTCTGCATGTTATGTTATTGTTGCTATAGAGATTAAAAGAGTCTGCAGAAGTTGTTTCTGATCTAAAAAATAAACAGCTGAATTCTGAATCTCATCAATTTGTATTGACTTGTACAAAGGCATGGCTGGTTTGTGGTTTTGCCCAAATTTTCTATTTCTGTATAACCTGCGGAAACCATGGTTTGTACAGAGGAGGTTTTCGTGGTGACCGACACGTGAGGGATGTGTTATTCAGAACATGTCTGTATTACCTTTCACTCCACTTGGCTTCAGGTGGACATAACCTAATTTCTGAGCAGGAGACATGTCTCTGCTAGGATAATATATACAGCTTTTCTGGGCTATAAATACATCTGGGCTGTATTTATTTACATTTGCGTTTTGTATTTACTGACTGACTCAGGGCACACCTCTGGTGAACTTGCAGCTGTTTCCACTTCTCCATGTAAAACTTCTTGAAAATGTGCTCAGCATCCTATAAAATAAGAAGATGATCCCAAGGTTAATGGCTGCTTGGAATATTGTTTGTTTGTTGGTGGCTACAATGTTCGGAAGGTTTTGGGGGAAAAAAGAGAAAAAGTCAACACAACTCTCTTGTCAATAAAGCTTGAGGAATTTCCTCTGGATAGATTTCTGAGACAGATTAAACAGCTCTTTTACCTGCTTTAGTCCATGCTTCTCTTTTTTTCTTTTTCTCCAACAGTGCAAGCTGTTGTTTAGTGTTTCATTGCACATTAAACTGATCAGGATTTTAGGATCAAATTACTTTCTGCTGCAGCATCCTTTCAGTACTGTAGCACAGTAGTTTGCACTGGAAATAAGAGTCACCGGCAGTTTCTTTGCAATTGTATTCCCAAGGAAGAAAAGCTTTAGCTCAGAAAGCTTTTAGTCTAAAAACATGTGGGTTTTTTTTTTTGTTTGTTTTTTGTTTTTAAGAAAGAATGCCTGTGTCATTCTGACTATTTAATATTCATTTTTATTATGATAGTCCCTATCTGGACTCCCTAGTTGTGGTTAATTATGTCATAATAGTTGGCACTTAAGATGCAGTCCCTGTGTTTTACTCTCTGAGATGACAAGAGATACTTGGAGTGTTAGAGAGAAGTAGACTACAATAAAGTAGTATGGACAGAGTCAAAGGTATTCGTAGGAGAAATAAACAAGTGGATAGTTACAAGGTGCCAACTAGTGAACTGATGAAACAAAGTGGGTTGAGGAGACAGAAAATAACAGAAAAAGACAAAACTCCTGCAGAACTTTAAAGATAAGAAAAAAAATGCTTGTAAAGAGAAATCTGGGGGGTGAAGTCAGAAAAGGCTGATATTATCAGTTTGAGAAGCAAAGATGTGATCATCACCATTGTGGTATTAGGAAGATGAATACAACTTTTATGATAAGAGACTCTTAATAGCACAAAGTTTGAATATATTTTTGAAGCAGAGTGAATAAAAAATAAAATTTGGGCATAGCCTGACTGTCTAGCACTTACCTGGTTGACTATTATACTTTTTGAAAGTTTTAATAGGAAGTTGTGCATTAAACTAGTCAATTTAAAGAATATCAGTTTCAAAAATCAGAGTGCTAAGTTATACCTTATGATTGCTTTCTTTTGTTTTATAAAACCTGCCATTTTGTAATCTGGTAATTTGATGTTGCCTTATTAAGTACATTAGTGAAAAAAATTCCCTCTTCACTTTCTTTATGTAAAAGTATATATACTTTATATGCTTTTGTTAGCCATTTTTGTCAAGAAGGGGAATCCTAATATAATTAGGAAGCAATTTTTTACTTCTGATCATCTTTGTCAACCTTCCTGTACTTACAAAAAATCCGTTATGTTTTTTAACCAGAGGCACCAGGACAGGAAGTAGTCTTTGACATGCAGTCACACAGTATCCATGCATCACTGTGAAGTGGTTTGTATTTATTTCTTGCTGGTACATATGTTCTGGTTTGAGAATGCTGCTTCTATGGGATTTGTGAAAGTTGAACTATAAAATATTACTCTTATGTTTGAAATATGTATCTTTATTTATCAACTAATATAAATATATCTCAAAGACTAAATAAAAATACTGATTCTTAATGTGCTTGTCTTTTGCAGACACTTAACTTCCTTAGTCCCTCTAGACAGAAGTCAGTTGTCCCTGACATTTATGTGGGTCTTCTGTATCATAACATGAGGGCAACAAACCCCAGATGATTGTATGCTGGAAAGAAATTCCAGAATCGGAATTTGTTTAAGTATGAGTTGGATCTAGTTTCACTGTAGTTTCACTGTAGTTTCACTGTAGTTTCACTGTATTTATGTGGACTAATCCTATCTTAAATTCGAATGGAATCATGGGGATTTTATATGGATCTTGATGTCATGTCTGTTACTAGTCTATCTGTATGCAATTAACTTCCACACTTAACGGGTTGCTGGTTAGATCTGTGATTTGCTGATATTAACTATAGCTTTTTGTGGTGAAATTTCTGAAGGCCGTCTTTATGCCCATGTCATGCCAATATTTAAAAGGGTGAAGTGAGTTGACTATGACCCGGCTAGACTGTCATCTAATAAAAAACTCACACATGACTAAGCTGATTAAAACAAAAAGAATTAAAGGATAAGAATATAATTAATGCAAATCAATGTAGTTCTAGGGAAAATAGCTATTGTAAAGAACGCTGGCTTCATGCTTTGATAAGATTACAAGATTGGTGTAAAAGTAACTGCATAGCTCTAACACTAAATGTTCATGTTTTTGAACAGTTTTATCAAAGGAGTGTAATCAAAGATCACTGAAAACAAGTGTGACTGATGCAAAGTGATGAATAGCAAGTAACGACGATGTCGACATAGTTATGCAGAGTAATCTACATCGTTTAGTAACTTGTGTTCACTCAAAAATGTGTTTTAGTACAGACGTGTGCAAAGTCATACAGCTAGAACCAGGAACACAAACAAGATTTATAAGCTTTTAAGAATGCTTCCATTAAAAGAGTCCGGGGATTATAATGAACAAGTAAGTCAATATGAACTCCCAGAGCAGTGCTGTGGTAACAGTAAAAATGATCCTTATGTGATCCTTGGATATATAACATGAAATTGTGAGAGGGAGTAGAGAGATTTTTATTTTTAAATAGCATCAATACTAACTATTGAAATACCATGTTGTGGTGGGTTGACCTTGGCTGGATGCCAGGTGCCCACCAAGCCGCTCTATCACTCCCCCTCCTCAACTGGACAGGGTGAGAAAAAAAATATGATGAAAGGCTCGTGGATCGAGATAAGGACAAGGAGATCCCTAAGCAATTACCATCACGGGCAAAACAGACTCAACTTGGGGAAATGAATTTAATTTATTGCCAATCAAAATCAGAGTAGGATAATGAGAAATAAAACTAAATCTTAAAACACCATCCTTTCACCCCTCCCATCTTCCCAGGCTCAACTTCACTCCCAATTTTCTCTACCTCCTCCCCCCGAGTAGCGCAGGGGGATGGGGAATGGGGGTTGTGGTCAGTTCATCACACGTTGTTTCTGCCATCCTTTCCTCCTCAGGGGGAGGACTCCTCACACTTTTCCCCTGCTCCAGCGTGGGGTCCCTCCCACAGGAGACAGTCCTCCATGAACTGCTCCAGCGTGGGTCCCCCACGGGTTGACAAGTCCTGCCAGCAAACTTGCTCCAGCGTGGGCTCCTCTCTCCACGGGGCTACAGGTCCTGCCAGGAGCCTGCTCCGGCGCAGGCCTCCCACAGGGTCACGGCCTCCTTCAGGCACATCCACCTGCTCTGGCTGGGGTCCTCTGCGGTCTGCAGGTGGATATCTGCTCCACCATGGACCTCCATGGACTGCAGGGGAACAGCCTGCCTCACCATGGTCTTCACCAGGGGCTGCAGGGGAATCTCTGCTCCGGCACCTGGAGCACCTCCTCCCCCTCCTTCTTCACCAACCTTGGTGTCTGCAGAGTTGTTTCTCTCACGTATTCTCACTGCTCTCTTCTGACTGCTGTAGTTGTGCAGCAGGTTTTTTTACCCCTTCTTAAATACGTTATCCCAGAGGTACTACCACTGTCACTGATGGGCTCGGCCTTGGCCGGCAGCGGGTCCATCTTGGAGCCGGCTGGCATTGGCTCTATCGGACATAGGGGAAGCTTCTAGCAGCTTCTCACAGAAGCCACCCCTGTAGCCCCCCACTACCAAAACCTTGCCATGCAAACCCAGTACACATGTGCAGTTCTGTTGACCACAGACCTCTCAAGTTACCTTATTTTCTGAAATAAACCACCCTCCTGATGGGTCTGGAGCCTGCGTGTGGCATTTTTCACATGCCTTATTACCTATTCCTTCCTTTACACTTACCGGTCCTACTCTTAGCCCTTTTTCTCCTCCCTCTTCAGATTAGGTTCAGTGCCGTGGTGTCTCTCAGATTCTGTGATCTTCAGGTTTTCTGGCGAACAGGTAATGGAGTGGAACAGACTGCAGAACAGTGTCAATTGTTTATGTAAAATTTGTGTTTGAGATGTGATAGTTCCACAGCCATGTCTTAGAAGAAATAGTGATGTATTGCTAAGAATGCAAAGCCGCAAAAAATATTCAAAGACTGGAAAAAGTTAGTGAGACATGTAAAGGACTCTCCCTATTTGTCTCAAAAAGTAGATTCAGTGGTACCTCACAAAGAGAAAATACAGGCTTCTAAAGGTTTCTTAATTTGAAGAGTAAGGGGGAATGGATGAGAAAAGTGACAAATTCACATGTTCTGACAAATATAAGTTACTGCTTTCAGTATCGGAATCACTGGGTGAAATTTCATACACTATGATGCAAAGGAGGTCATAAACTACAAAATACGGATTTTCACATCTTGAGGTGAAAATTTAATCGGAAAAGAAGACTTTTAATAGAAGATCCTTTATTTGAGTTTATTTAGCTAGTCCAAACTCCTCGTGGTATTTATAACACAAAGGAAGTGTATAATTTCTTAAATTTTGTCTTACCTGGAAATTCTGCTTTTAATATTTCTAAAGTTCATTAATACTTACGATGTAATTGAGCATTTCTTTATATTTTTCCACTGATGATAATTTCTTTGTGTATATGTAATTCTTCTAAATTATTTAGTTTCTTGCTGTTGTCAATTTATATTATGTCAGCTTCATTGCTGGGGCTTGGTCTTGTTTATTCTGCCCCTAGCATATTTTCCTCTTTATTGTTTGATGGAGGTCTTCAGTCAAAATCTGTTTTCAAACTGTGTTCTTTTGTTCCGTCCTTTAAAAAGTCTCATGATTGTTAAATGTTAGTTCATTTCTCTCCTATGTCCAAGTTTCGCTATGTCCAATAGCGCAGTCGGGAAGCCTGTTTTATTTCCATGGTCTGGGCCCGCATGGTCACAGCATACATTCAAGCCCTCTACTGCTGGCATATAGCACCTAAGGAACACTGTTCTAGTGGAAGATTGATGGAACGGACCTGTGCTCTATGCTAGAATGGACCTTTCTGCTATGGAAATTTCTGTGCTGATATGCTGGAGATATATTTGATGTATTTGTGGTTTTGAGTGGAATGAAGTAGTTGAAGAGTGATACAGAATTAAGCTTATTGTAGGAAATTTAGGTGTGTTGCTCTAGCACATTGTCAAAACTGAAAGACTTTACAGTGGATTCTTCATATTTATTTGGTTTCTTTGTCCATGCATATTTATAAAAAATACTCTGAATTCATTATGAGGATTTAGCACAGACCTTTTCTCCCATTAATGTAAATAGGCACTTCATATACAAGGTGTGGTAAGCTAAAGGTTTCTGGTATAGCATCATGATCTTGGGCTAGTTCTTGTATATATGCTTTAGTGATAATGAGAGTTGTTTTCCATTTTCAGCTCCTAAAACTGCTTCTGATTTTGCAAAAGAAGGTCATTTCAGTTTCTTTCTGGAACTCTGACAGAATGCATTGGCCATGGACTGGTTAGAGGGAGTAGAGAACTGCTACTGATACTTAAGAAATACAACTAAACATTGTAAAGTCTTTTTTCAGTTGTTTATTGGGAAAATTCAGTGAATTCTTCATGTTGTTCAATAAAAGAATTGTCTCTGCAATGGACTTTATGCCCAATATGTCTGTCCTGATCCAATGTCAGGAGAGGTTTCGATATGATCCCAAGAGCAAGATTAAGACACAAACGAGGTCAAATGCCGCATGTCCTAAACAACTTTTATTATCAAAAGTAAAAATTAGTAGCGATAGGATAGATCAGAACAAAGATAGAAATCAAGCAACCGTTCGGGATAGAGTTGCAAGAATAGGCACCACCATGGATCCGCAGCATCCCGGGGGTCCAAGTCTTGCGGTGTTTCGGCGGTGGGCGGTTGCGCTCTGGGGTCCCCAGTGGGCGACCACAACTGGGTCGTCTTGGCAGTCCCTTTTATTCCTGTTTAAGGGTTGCAGTTTCCATGGCAATGGCACGTTGCTACATTCCTGTGCTCAACCGAGTCTTGCACACAGCACAGTCCCTGCAAACCGGAGGTCTCCATGGCCTTGCAGCCGCTCTTACCGTATTCAGAGCAATCTTTGAGGCAAGTGTTCTACAGTTCAGTCTTTCACATGTATTCAGAGGATACTTTGCTTAGATAAGCAATCTTTGAGACAAATGTTCTACAGTTCAGTCTCTTACAATGTGTTAAAACTTTGGAGATCTACTAAAGAAGGATTTTTCATGACTTAAGAAGTCATGATCTTTTATAGGCACATGCTTTAATTGTCACTCGGCAGGTTTAACATTCATAATTGGTACTTAGGTAACATATAATCCAGGTAGATGGTGATTTAAGTATTACAGGAGCAATCCTGAAGATTAATAGTTTTTAAAAAATTGCACAATATTGCTCACAAGTAAGTTTTCTGTTGTTACGCACTTTTACAACATGTCTACTTATTTATTGCTATTAAAGTAGATTAAGCCTATGCATTAGGAAAGCTGAGCCTTTCTGATTTCATTTAAGTTAGATTTTCTCCAGATACTCCCTTTGGAACACTCCAATGGTCTAACATTCTGGATATATCACAGCATTTCTTTACTGAAAGGGTGGTCAAAAACTGGGACAGGCTTCCCAGGGAGGTGGACAATGCCCCAAGCCTGTCAGTGTTTAAGAGGCATTTGGACAATGCCCTTAACAACATGCTTTAACTTTTGGTCAGCCCTGAAGTGGTCAGGCAGTTGGACTAGATGATCATTGTAGGTACCTTCCAACCGAAATAGTAAATTCTCCTCTCCTCTCCTCTCCTCTCCTCTCCTCTCCTCTCCTCTCCTCTCCTCTCCTCTCCTCTCCTCTCCGTCAATTAAAATTATTATAGAGTAAGGAAATTTAGAACATGTCACAGAAAATATAAATTATTATATTTTCCTGTTAGGTGTACATGTCCTTTTGTGGCTTGTTTGCTTAGTGAACATTTCTCTTTTGTATAGTACCATAATTGTCACTGTATTAGAAAAGATATACCTGTATTCATACTTCTGAAATTTCGAATTTCACAGGAAAAACAAATCACTTGGAAACCAAAATATATGTAATCTTATGATCCAAAGATAACAAACACAGCGAGATTAACTAGTATTAGTTTAAATGGAGAAAATAATGTATATTTAAAAATCAAGATGGAAGCTGTAAGCCAATGCAAGGAAAAGATTAGTAATTTTCTGTACTTCCTAAAAAAAAAATCAGTGGCTTTTCTATTCAGTTTTAGACAAGAAAGCATCTGAGAACTATCAACTTCCATGATCTGATGCTGTGATTATTTTGGATCCCTAATTCCCTTTGCCTTTTTCTTGAGTAAAAAGGTTCAGCAAATAAAAATTGTGCTAAGTCTTTGTTATAAAAAAGGACTTTCATTTTGTCTTGCAGTACATAGAGTGTATCAGGCTGTGCATAAACATGCACTTTTTGCAACACGGACATTCAAATGGTGTTGCAGGCCTTATGCTATTTTGCTTTCAATCTGCCAGATGAACTCTACACCAGCCTTTGCTANAGATAGAAATCAAGCAACCGTTCGGGATAGAGTTGCAAGAATAGTCACCACCATGGATCCGCAGCATCCCGGGGGTCCAAGTCTTTCGGTGTTTCGGAGGTGGGCGGTCGCGCTCTGGGGTCCCCAGTGGGCGACCACAACTGGGTCGTCTTGGCAGTCCCTTTTATTCCTGTTTAAGGGTTGCAGTTTCCATGGCAATGGCACGTTGCTACATTCCTGTGCTCAACTGAGTCTTGCACACAGCACAGCCCCTGCAAACCGGAGGTCTCCATGGCCTTGCAGCCGCTCTTACCGTATTCAGAGCAATCTTTGAGGCAAGTGTTCTACAGTTCAGTCTTTCACATGTATTCAGAGGATACTTTGCTTAGATAAGCAATCTTTGAGACAAATGTTCTACAGTTCAGTCTCTTACAATGTGTTAAAACTTTGGAGATCTACTAAAGAAGGATTTTTCATGACTTAAGAAGTCATGATCTTTTATAGGCACATGCTTTAATTGTCACTCGGCAGGTTTAACATTCATAATTGGTACTTAGGTAACATATAATCCAGGTAGATGGTGATTTAAGTATTACAGGAGCAATCCTGAAGATTAATAGTTTTTAAAAAATTGCACAATATTGCTCACAAGTAAGTTTTCTGTTGTTACGCACTTTTACAACATGTCTACTTATTTATTGCTATTAAAGTAGATTAAGCCTATGCATTAGGAAAGCTGAGCCTTTCTGATTTCATTTAAGTTAGATTTTCTCCAGATACTCCCTTTGGAACACTCCAATGGTCTAACATTCTGGATATANCAAGAAAGCATCTGAGAACTATCAACTTCCATGATCTGATGCTGTGATTATTTTGGATCCCTAATTCCCTTTGCCTTTTTCTTGAGTAAAAAAGTTCAGCAAATAAAAATTGTGCTAAGTCTTTGTTATAAAAAAGGACTTTCATTTTGTCTTGCAGTACATAGAGTGTATCAGGCTGTGCATAAACATGCACTTTTTGCAACACGGACATTCAAATGGTGTTGCAGGCCTTATGCTATTTTGCTTTCAATCTGCCAGATGAACTCTACACCAGCCTTTGCTACGTGTGTAATTAAATTGTTTTTTTCCCAGGGCTTGCACAGTCAGAATATAGTTTTGGTCAGCAGTCATGTAAGACTTGGCCAAAGTAATACATACCGAACTAATAGTAGGGACCTGTACCCAACTGAGAATATGATGACTGAATACATTGTAGTTTGCTTGTGCAAGTTTCTTTATGCAGAAAGGCCTCCTTTGTACCCCTCATGCCATGCACCTTCTTCAATTTTTCAAACTAGTAGTTCTGAACCTGCCATCAAAGCCCAAAACCAGGGAGTGTAATTTTGTTCCAGTTACATGTTCATATGTGTTCTCAGCAATGCAAGCTGTAGGCATATGCATCTCAGCAATAATCCTGTTTTCTGAAACTAGCTTTTTCTTCAACATGTTTTTGATGCCATGTGGGTAACTTTTTTTAATAATGAGAGTTAGCATCTCTACACCAAGAAGAGTGGGACACATTTGTTTCTACATCTGTTTGGATGCAAAATTCTGGAGCCACTGCAACTATTCCCTTTCTGTGTTTAAATGTTCCCATTGTAGAATTGCACAATTCCTGCCTGAAACACTAGGGTATACTTGGGGATAGAGTAACAATTGCAGAAGTTTCCATGGCTGTCCAGTTTGTTATGAAAATATTATGGTAGTAATTTCTTTGATTTTCAGCATCTTCTCGCATTCTAGTATTGTCCAAAAGACATCAAGCATCACATGAATGTCTCCATCGTAACATAAACACTTGGAATTGGGGGCAGCACGTTTAATGTCTGTGATGCAAATGGAGAATAGTAAGAACTATAGGGGCCAGAAGTACCGCACATGTGTGTGGTGGCAAGCTAAAATAACTTCTGTTCTTAGAGCCATAAAGGAAAAATAATGTTTGCTTTGTTCCTAGAGGCACATTACTCAGAAGGACACTAGGTAAACTGGGATATGCCATCATAACCATTGGAGTAAGCAAGTGCACCAGTGAGTATTCAGGATATACTTGGTTTACGGAGTTGTAGATAATCAGATGTAGTTTAGATTAAGGTTGCCTTAGTAGATGTGAAAATACTCTGTCTTGTGGACATACGCATTGTGGATAATCAGATATAGTGAAATTCATGTCCTTGAAGCTGGCCTTTGGAAGGGAGGGAAAAGGAGGAGAAAGGTATGGAGCTAAGTGCCAAGTCTTACTAAATAGGTCACAACAAGTAATTCAGAAAATCTAACAATATTTGCAATGACAGAAAAAGGTGAAGTAGCTCTTCAAGGTGCCAATAGAGACAGTATTTCCTGCAAAGTCTCTCCCAGACAGTATTGAAAGATTTCAGTACACCAGAAGAAACTCCGTGCAAAGTCCTCCTAGTTAGTAGAAGAAGAAAATTCTTAGGGTACAGAGAAAATGAATTTAAAAGTGATAATAATTTTTTTCTGCAGTGCTTTAGAGTAACTGAAGAAACTTAGAAGCAGACTGTTGTATTTTCACTACACGAAGTATACTTTTTGAAGAAACCAGATTCTAAAATTAACAGACATCTTTCTTGTAGCTTGTTATTTTATTAGAAATTCCAGTTTTGAAATAAACTCCATTGTAGAAAACATAATAAAATTCCAAAACTTCTAATGTCTAAGCATCAAGATACATTTCAAGATTTAATTTTATTTAATCATTTGTAAGCAAGCAAGAAACAGTCTGGAGACATTTTCAAAAGCCTAGGCAATGTGATATCAGAACTCTGCAGATGCTGTTCCTAAGAATTAATGCTACAAACTTTGGAGAGAACTTCTGAAAACAAGCACATTATGCTGCTCAGTGGATGCAAATAAAAGCCTGAAAACCTTTGCTGTCTGTATTGTTAGGCTCATAATGCAGCTGTGTGAACCATACATTTTCTGAAACCTCTCAACCTGTTAGTGATTCAGTAAGTCTGGACTTGACCAGAAGCTTTCAGAACCAAGCACTGTTTGTACAAGATAAAAGCTACCAATCTCTCGCTGATTTGACTAAAATACAATAAAAGGTAATGCAGAAATCATGACTTTTTTTGAAGGTACCATTGTGAATACAACTGGCCATAAATACTTTTCCACTGCTCATATTTTGGGGGCTTTTTGCTATGCAATTTTCCATTTTTATGTACTTTCACTACCCTTGTTTATGAAAGAACAGCAGATACCCTGTCTTAGTCTTCTTTCAGAAAATAGCCTGAAGCTTTTATTCAGGTTTTACTCTAATGTATTCAGGCACATTCTTACATATGAAACTAATTTTGGAGACATAAATTTTACTTCATCTCTGATTCAGAGCTAAGAAAAAGGTAAATTTTGCCTTTGGAAACTGGCCTTTAGTTTAAAAGTTTACTTTTCAAAAGCATCTGAATTATCTCATAGCATAAGTCACATTTTCCAAGGCAATAGTTACTCAGGGTTTCCCAGCTTTAGATGGTTCCAGCATAAGGGAATTCACACCCTTACTTAGATGTTACGGATTCCTGTTCAAAATATGAGAAGAACTAGGAGACTAAGAACAGAATCAGTAGGAGTCAGCCCAGCTCACTGGGAGATACAGCAGACAAAAAATGTAGAGAAGAGGAATAAAACTTAAATAACTTGGTCAACTCTTGGGGATGAGGCTGACTTTCTTTAGTCAGGCTGCAATCAAAACAAAGGAAGAAAATAGGCAAACATGGGGCAAAAGTTCTTGAACATAACCATGAAACTAATATTTTTTAAAAGTAAAACAGTTTAAAAACATACTATGGCCTCTAAGAAAACTTATTAAAAATGCTAATTGGTTAAGAAGGAGATATCAGTACAGCCTGCAGGTGAAGAAAATTATCAGCAAAGTAAATGGCTACTCCTGTCAATTCGTAAACACATTTCAGCCTGGGCAGCACTGTCAGGATAATACTGCTTGAAACAAATTAATGTTTTCATTTACCTCCTTATCCATCATACTCATGAATATTAAAAAAAAAAAAAAAGGTTCCTACCTATAATTTTCTCGTTTCCATACTGCCTCACTCAAATCCATTCCTTCTTTAGAAACTAAAGCAGCATGCATTCTTCATTATTACAATTATGTAACATCTTAACTATTTTTGTGTACTGCTTTCTCTATTTGCAGTACAAGTTCTTTATTTTTAAGGATTTTCACTTACCTGTGTTTGACAACACTTCCTTCTGCTTTTTCTCTGCTGGCATTATAGGGACCAATGAAGAGTAACAATAGTGTTTTCTTAATTTTATTTTCCACAAGACTACATATTTATTTCTTCTTTATTCCTGTGATCTCGGTCTTGTATCTTGTGCACCAGGCTACCTCAATCTTCTTTAGAACATTCTTCAAGGATTGCAGTTTTCAACCTCAGAAGCAGAGGTGAAACTTTATTACTTTATTTCCCCCTACTGAATGGTCAGGAATTCAGTTTTATGTTTAGTCTTAGGGATCAGTTTGTTTTCCTCTCCCTCATGCTCTGCATTTCTTCTATACTGTCTTTATCTTGTTCCCCTGACCTGAGCTGTCCATTCCTGCCTACATACTTGTATGCTTTCCTTATGTTCTGTCTTCTGCCATGTTATTATATGGCAAAAACGGTGTAAAATGTTGTCTTCAAAGTAACTGTCATTGCCTTAAGAGAGTGAATTACAAAAAAATTCATTAATCTGGTGTTGCATTATATAAGATATAATGTAAAACCAGAAAAAAAATTATAAATACAGAAAAACCTAATCAGAGGACTGACTTGTAACATAGCAAATTTATGAATTAGTATTCACAAAAATTCAGACATTTAGCTCAAGCTAAATCAGAATCATTTCCCCTAAAGTGGAAAAACAGACATCTAACTTTGGGCTGCACCTCATTTAGAAACCTACATGTTAGATACATCCCACTTAACTTTTGCCATCATGAGTTAGATGTCAAATGTGAGTTTGTGGTCTAGGCTTCTTCTGTAATTCAGAGAAAAAGTAATTCAGAGAAATCACTTCTACAGAGTAATTAATCCTGTTCTGAAATAAATATTTAAGATGGAATAAACTGCTTTTCAGCAGTGTTTCTCTTGACTGTAGAGAAAGAATGAACAATTTGAGTAAGCACCTGTATTTCGAACTGGTCACGTGAGGTAACATGAATCCTGTCCGCCGTGGGCAACTTAAGGTGGATGGTTATATAAACTCCCCCATAGTTTATCACAGACTCAGAGTGGTTGAGGTTAGAACAGATCTCTGGAGGTCATCTTGCTCAAGCAGGGCCACCTAGAGCAGGACTATGTCCAGACAGCTTTTAAATATCTCCAAGGATGGAGACTCCATGACCTCTCTGGGCAACCTGTGCCAGTGCTCAGTCACCCTCACTGTAAAAAAGTGTTTCCTGATGTTCAGACAGAACCTCCTGTATTTTCAGTTTGTGCCCATTGCCTCTGGTCCTGTCACTGGGCATCACTGAAAAGAGCCTGGCTCCATTTTGTTTACGCCCTCCCTTTAGGTATTTATATACATTGATGAGATCTCCCTGAGCTTTCTCTTCTCTAGGCTGAACAGTCCCAGCTCTCTCAGCCTGTCCTCATATGAGAGATGCTCCAGTCCCTGAACTCTCATTCAGCTGCTTATCCATCCCCAGACAGAGCTCAATGCACTCCAACTGCTCTCTCACATGAAGGGCAATTCCCCTTCCATGTCTTCCTAGCCCGTCCTTCCTAAAGAGCAGGTCTCCCTCCGTTCCATATGCCTCCTTAGTATTCAAATGCCTAATTTTTTAAATTGGTGAAATTATAGGATTGGCAAGAAATGTAAAACTATTCAACAGCACACAGCTTCTGATATTAAATTCTGGTATTTCCACATCTGTCTAATTATATTCCTAGTTGTAGTACTCCTTAGCTTTATGTTAGTATTTATTCATGCTGAAATGTACACATTCAGTGAATTAAACTGTGTGTAATATTTTAAATTAGTGGCTATAAATACTAAAAAGATTTTTCTCTTTTAACTGTAATAGTAGATAATGTCTCAGGCAAAAATAAATCTAAAAGTAAAGGTAAAATTCTAAAATTACATTGTAATACTCTGAATGCATCTAATGCTTACCGTCCTATAGCATTTAATATAGTGATATGCAAACAATAACCACATTGAAGTGAAGCTTCTTCCTTGCATTATAAGTCTCCCCAACAACTTGTGATGGGAAGAAAATAAACCACCTTTGTGTTCTGTTGAAACTGTAGAATTTATGTGGGGTTGGGTGTCATGCCAAAAGTGATACTCCAAGTCTTGCCAATCTAGAGTGACCTGGACTCTCCTTACCAATGGCTTTACCGTATCACTCACCTGAAAAAATTACCACATCAATATCTAAAACCACACTGGGTGTCTGGCTTAGTCCTGAGTCAGAGGAAAACATATCTTCTGAGTCATCAGTATATGTTCCCATACTTTGCCTGATTTTTCACTTTGAGTTGTGCTACGTACCAAACAGACCTTAATCCACTTAGCTTGTGAAAACTGATAGAATTGCAGCACAATCAAATGTGACTATTGATAAATACATTCAGTTAGTTGACACAATGCATCTACTATTCCACAGGAGGTGATTTTCTACCTTTCTTCTGCAAGATTTCGATACACTCTCTTAACTCATCATCCTGAAGTTAAACAGTGATACTGTATTTAGAGTATCAAGTTAAAATGAGAGGTAGAGTACTTGCAAGCCCTAAGAACATATGTCCATATTTCAAATTATGCAGTTGAATCTAAATTTCTTATATTTCAAATGGACTTGTAATCTTTTTCTTGGGAAAAATTTCTGCTTTTGCTAAGATTAAAACCAGTCTGATCCCTTCTGAAGGACAGAAGATCAGAGGAAAATGGGGCTAACTAAGAACCTCAGGAAGTCACCTAGTCCATTTTCCTGTCCCAAAGAGTTATGAATCAGTGCATGTCACTCCTGACAGATGCTTTTCTAATCTTTCCTGACTGTCCTCCAATATTTGGGATACTACAACCTCTTAGACATCTGTTTTAGTTCTTTGTTAACCTTACCTTGAAAACATTTAGAAACCATAAGGTACAGAAACCATCATAATTTCATTTTTACAGCATAAAAAGGTGCATTTGACCTGAAATGTTTTAAGAAAAGCAAAATAAATGAGGTTTCCAAAACATGGTTTCCAAATACAACTATTGCAGTATTGGCCTAATACTGTGGAGTCAGGGCACTTGTTGAGTACTACAAGACCTTAAATTTAATCCTCTCTTCCATCTTTTGGGATTTAAGCCTGCATCTCTCAGAAGACTCCCTTAATCCTCAGACTGTACCGCATCTCTATTATATAGTGACTGACTAGGGCCTCCTGATCTCTTCCATTACTCTTCCACTCTCTAACAATATGTAAAAACCTTTGCTGGAACACATATGCCATACCTATTAGCTAAGTGTCTACCTTCCTACTCTTTTGGTCTCTGACTCACTGATTATTTATGCATTATTTCCATAGTGGAACAGTATCATTGGTGATCCAGGATGGTCCAGGATAGACCAATGATTAAAGAAACAGGAACCTGGTTTTAAGTTAGGTCTGTTTGTTTCTGGATAATGATTTAAACAGAAGTCTCAAACATTCCAGGATAGTGCATTAATAACTAGTAATTTATTTCTTATTGCTGGATTTAAAAGACGAAGGAGGTATAGTGTATTTCAAACATATTTTAAGCAATTTAACACAAGACTGAACACTAAAAGGCTGGCAATGAGATTAATGTCACTTTAGAAGGGACAAATCCCTAGACTGTAGAGCTGATGAAACTCTGTGCTGTGGATATACTTGACCTGAATTATGGACATAACTTTAGTTAGTGTGACACATAAAGAGGAATTTGGATTCTGATTACTGCCTTCTGGTGGGGACACTTGGCCAAATTGAATCCTCGTCTTCTGCTGTTTATCTAAAAGATGCAGTAGGTCAGTCTTTAAACGTTCATTTAAAAATATGGTTTCAACCATACATGGTGTTGAAATAAAAAATTTCAGGTATGATTTTGAACAAAGAGTTTACATTTGTCATGCCTTTTAACATGAAATACAGACCTTAGGAAGCACCATTTTCCACACATTTTGATGTCTGTAATAAATTATGTTTGTTGGTTAGTAATGTCTGAGATCTCTCCCTAATTTGGGAGGAAGGTCCAATAATCCAAAATGAAGTTTGCTTTATTTAAGTAAACAGTTTTTCTGCTCACTGGACAAAATATATGAAATATAATACAAAAAAACAAGTTTAAATTAATAGTTAAATTAATGTTTTTAATTAATGTTTTTAATGACCGAAGTTCTTCTGTTCTTCTGTTGCACTAAACAGCATAAGGAAGACTTTGCTAGTGCCCTCCTTTCTGTTGGTAGTAGTTAGTTGTCTGGTTAAAAACAGAGGCTTGCTGCATAAGTGCCTTGGTATTCAATGAATATTTCCTTAACTTAAAAGGGGATCTTTTTAACTATATTTCCAAGTATAGTTAAAATATTTTAAATATTCAATTAATATTCAGGGTTTTTTTCTGGTTTACATTTCAGTTTAAACTTACTACTTTTTTTTTGCCAGATCTGTTTTCATTTGCATTTACTGTTTCGATGTCTGGGTTGTCTGCTTCAACCCTGTGGTTTTTTGTGCTGACTTCACGTTTCTAATGATGGGGTTATTTATGGAAGTAAGCCAGACATGGTAAGTAGGAGAAAAAAGAGGAAACCCAGTAGCAATAATTTCCTTGCAGTCTTAGATATGGATGACATGGCCCTTCCAAGACCAGTTCTTTTCAGTTTGGGTGTTCTCACTGGGAGGGAGGACAATGGGAGGAAACTAATACTTCCCAGCACTTCAGACACAGCTTTGGTCATTTTATAGAGCAACTAGTGGACTGGCTGCCTAAATCATTGCTGGAGTTCTATAGGTTTAGGTTTCTTCTGAAATTAAGGAAACCTAATTCCTTCAGTCTTTTGCTCCGGAGTACATATTTTGGCTCTTATACTGGTCCAGTTGGTCCAACTCCTTTCTTGAAGTTAGATGCCTAAACCAGTGTCCAGTACTCAATTTGAGCATCTATCCGTGTCTTTGGGAATAGAAACACTACTTCATATTGCATTGTCTGCAACAGTGTTATTTATGCATCCCCGTATAATTTATTTTTTTCACAATAGTGTTGATTCACCTTGGCTTATGAACCACAGTGACTCCCAGATTCTTTTTTGAAGAAATTCTGCCCAGTTGTCCTGCAGTTATACTTTTGGTAAAACCTAAACAGAATAATACTTTGAACCTGTCTTCTTTTTTTATTGCATTGATCTTTTCTCCAACTTGTTCAAGCATTCAAATTCTTGAACTCTGTCATTAAATCTGCTTATACACTCTCCAAAACCTAATATGAAGTACAACTGTAATAAATTACTCTTTTATTTGATAGTCTAATTCACTGATTACACATTATTGAGTAGTACCAGATGTAAGGAAAATTTATGTTGTTTTATACTCAATCATCCCTCCCTTTGGACAATTAATTATTAATTTTAAATTTTCTTCAAAAAAATAGTTAAAATAGTTTCCCAAGTGTTTTTTGCATCCATCTTAATTTGGTTTCATCAAGATATTTTTCTTTGGTTGTTTGAAATAAAGTCTCATGAAAGTATCGAAAAACTTTTTACAAGTTAATACATATGATCTTTTCTGGTGCCCTCACAAGGCCTATTTCTGGTTTAGAAGGAGATTAAATTGGTTTAATGTAGGGGATTCCCTACAAATCTCTTAGGCTATGCCTTCGAGACCTTCAAATTTGTTTATTGCAGTATTTTTCTGAGAACTGCAGTTGGCTGATTAGTTTGTAACTTCCTAATTCGCCCTCTGCCTTCTTTTAAAATGTGTTATGAGCCTTATTTACCTCCTACAGATAGTGTGTCAATTAGAAAATTCTCTAGAAATAGGAAACATGGGTTTGAGATTAAAGAAAAAATTTAAACCCAAGGCAGTCATTCCCTTAGCAGTGTGTTAATCTCAAGGCAGTTATGCAGAAACCATTCCATTGCACTCTAGAAGAAAAGAAATAAATCCAGGCCCAGCCTACTCTCAAGCAAGAATTCATGACGGGATCATGATTGGACAGGAATGCCTTGCTGTTGCCTGGCATTACATGCAACATTTCTGGAGAGGACGGATTTCAGACATGTCACTATCCTTGGGATTTTTTATTGTCTGGGCATCAGGGTCTCAAATTTTTATGTTGTTATTTTGAGTCACTTACATATTGCTATGTGCTATATATGTCATAAGGATGGAAAATCCTCAGTTTTGAAACTTACTCCTAAGACCAAGTACTTAAATATTTTTGTTGGGTCTCTTTTCAGATCTTTTTTGAATAGAGGATGCAATGTGGTTTTAGGCTAAGGGTTTCCAGCTGAAAGTACTAGGGGCAGGGAGGGCACAGGAACAAAATGTATTGGAAAAACAGGTGCTGTTCATTCTTAGGAACAGACTTGGCAGACAGTATGGTGAGCTTTCCGAGGGAAGAACTGTGACTATAGGCTTACTGGATTTTGCTGCTTTTTTGCAAGGTTAATAGCATCTCTCTAAAAAAACAGTCAAGGAGGAAAAAGAATACATGTGTAGGGCAACTCCCTTGCAAGAGGGAAGTTATCTCTTGAAAAGATCCCAACATGCTGCTTGGCAGAAGTCCAACATTTTTTTTATTGCGACTTTTAAGATCATTGCTTCCTATACAAATTGTTCTTTGTGCCACTGATCTTGGCCAGACAAAGTCTAATCTGATAGGGCCTTTCCTCAGGCAGGCCAGATCACATGGCCTGTGGGCCAACAGCTGTAGCTGGTAGGTCCTCTTTGTACTACTGCTGCCATTGAGTGCCTAATTGCCATAGTGATGTTATGTGCTCCTTTGCCCTCATCCCACCAAGCTTTCTCTTCCCATGTCAGTGCCAGGCAGAAACGTTGCCTGAAAAATGTGAAGGAGTGGTAGTGTAGAAAAAAAATAAGGAAAATTTTTCTTAATGTCAACTATTGTTTTGATCAACCTACCATTACTGGACTCCACTTCAATATTGTTTTATGAATTATTTTCACAAAATCCCGAATAAGAGGAAGAAGACATAGTTATTTCTAAAGCACACAGGGCACTCCAGTGCTTTGACTCTGGTCATTGCAGCAATACGAACTATAATTAGACCCAGCAAAAAGGTAGTTTATTTCCCACTACTGGTTCCTTCCATCTTGTTTGCAACCTGTTTTTGCACAGAGCACCACAGCTATTTATAAACTGCTAGTGTGAGCTGAGAATAGGAAGAGCTTCATGTGCATGTAATGACAGTGTCAGGAGAGCAATATTTCAGCTAAGTTGGGATGGCCTCTACAAAGCCCTGTTTTTGTGATGGTAATACTACTGGTATTTTAGGGACTGAAGTATCCCAGACGCAGGCCCAGCTTCAAGTGATTTATCTCTTCTTACATGTAAAAATACACCAATTTTTGTTAAAAAGCCATTTTTTTGAGTAAAGCTGTGTACCGGTTTTAATTTTAGCTATATGAAATTAGTCAATAGGACAGGCTGTTCACCAGAAAATACAAGCAGTTTACCAGAGAAGGCCAAATGGTCGTTGTTACAATACCGAGTTATTCTGAGGAGAGAGTAGGGATGTGGGTGAGACAGGTAGATGCATTAAGGAAAAAGCATGTCTTCCAAAGCCCTTGCAATGGTAGAAAATGCAGTACACTTCTAGCTAGTCTGCATATCCCTGCAAATGAGCATCTTGGATATTATTTTTCTTTTTCTCCCTTATTTTGTTCTAGGGAAAAAGAAGGGAGTGGGGAACCTCACATTTCCAATCTTACTCTTTGCAATGGAAGTATCATTCCAAAACTTTCTAGAAGAAAATTCTTCTCTAGCTCATTTGCCACTAAGACAAGACACCTTTGGCGTTTTGCCACTAAGGCAAGACACCTATGGTGTTTGGTTTGGAGACATTTGGCCTGGAATTATTACCTCGCAAATGCTGGCTTGTAAGAAGAAAAAAGGAAAAAAAAGACATAAGCTTTTTTCACTCACTTTATCACTGGGATAAAATTCTGTAGAAACACTAGCTAGAAGCAAATTGACTTAGTGTCAGTTTGAGCTCCTACCAAACTATTAGATTCTATTACTAGAACAGAAACCTGCAACCCAGTGCACCACCTGCTTTTGCCAAATAGATGTTACAGAACTATATATTAAAAGATATACATTTTTAGATTTTCCAAAGAAAAAGTTTTTTAAATTGGTCAAAACTCTTCGAATTTGGCAAGATGCTTACCTCTCATTTGAACATACCAACAAAATGATAGTAAGGTGTGTTTGATTACCTTCTTAAAATTATGGAAAAGGAGTTTGCAGTTTTGATTTACAACCTTCTAGAATGGGAATTAAAAGCAATGCATTACTGCTCAGTTCATGGGTAAAATACCTTTTAAACCTGCTGTTCATATTCATTCAACACAAATGTCTTTGGAGGCAATGGGGAATGAGTCAGCATCAGAGCTGTTACTGTTTTTAACACTTCCACGGATATGATTAGGAAAGTAGAGTTAAGAAAATGATAGCTTCTCGATTTCTGCAAAAGGACATTTAAGAATAATGGGACTTATGCAGCACTTTTAAAATGTAAAACGAGTACAGACAACTCCTGGTTAATAATTGCCAATCGCCTTTTGTCACTGTCTAGTGATTTGGAGATCCAAGATGAGAAAGGCAAAGGGAAATATTAAATTCAGCTGTCCAGCTGGTTTAAAGAAATAATGGAATAGAAAGGTAGAACAATGACATGAAGTTAAAGAAAAAGTGGGTAAACTTCCTTTTTGATATACATAAGGATTAGGTAAACTTGTACTCTCATCTAATTACAAAACAAAACCACTGACATTGCTATCTGAAAATTGCAGGTAAATTATACAAATGTATACATATTGATATTAACAAAGAACTGGTTTTACTCCAATACATATTTAAAGAAACATTGTTAGTTGTTAATGTTGCTAATATTTCATGAATAAGGAAAAAGGTTAAATTAATTAGCTGACTTCCTTGACTGATATTTTTTAATCACCTGTGTTTGTACTAGAAAAACAACTATCTATGTGTGTGAAAATGCCTTGTTGAAACTAACCTCTATCTTTCTCCTTTGGTAAAGGGAAATCTGGTACGTTATTTAACATCCTGAAGCTACAAAAGTATTCTAAAAGCTCAGTAATTTTTTCATGTATTTATGCTTTTTACATACTTAAATGCTAATGTAGGTCAGCAGTCCGTAGCGAAGACCTCCTAAACCTTTGTTAGCGGCTGGAAAAGCCTAGAATCCAAATACACCTGTGCTTTGGACCCAGTGTCCATAATCAAATGCAAGTCTTTCTATTGGTCTTTAGGGGCACTGAAGTGAAGTACTGACAGCTTATGAACTTGTTGCCCAAATTAGCTTAAATTTAGTTTTCACATACCAGTGTTTGTACATGTGTTGCATTCCTCTTCCTTACTACTACGTAAGGTTTCCATGCCTCTGGATAAGGCTGAGGAAGAATAATTTGTATGCTGAGGGAAAAGCAAATACTGACATAGTTTAAGACCAGCTTAATTTTAATAAATTGTTGAGTAACTGAAGAGCAGACTGTGCATGCTAGGTCCCTGAATTAATTTTGAAGACCAAAAGGAGACTTTGTGCAGATAATCCATTGAAGATTTTCTCTTGAGGTCAGAGCTTGCTGAGACAGGACCTTAGAATTTCAGTCAGTAAGATGTAAATAAACAATGATTATAAAAAAAGAGAAGAATGGGGCAGGAATTTCTTAGGGAATCTGTTTCTGAAGTTTGTTGTTTAGAAGCACATCCTACAAGTATGCAGTACCCCATGAGCTGTTAGTCCAGTGCTCTTTACAATCATTCTCACTTATGTACCTTGCTGTTAGTTCTGTACTATGTTTAAGTACCTTCACATTAATTGAAGTCGTAAGATATGTGTACGGTTACTTAAACTCTTGCTTTTTTCTGTTGTCGCTGTCTTCTAATCTGATTGGTTAAATCATTAATGTATGATAGAAAAATAAATGCTGCCCTGTTCTGTTATCATACCTCGGATCTTCAAAGGGTTCAAAAGGAACCTGTTCCATCGATTTTTTCAGTTGTCTTTGAATATCCTTGTTTCTATGACTGAATCACTGATTTTAAGAAGTCAAATCCTTAGCAGGTCTAAACCGTACAGCAATTTCTTGTTTGTTATGGACTTGTTCCATATCTTTTGATAATTTATTATTTTTTATCATGTGATTTGAAAGCGGCAGGATTTGAGGATGATTTTGATAGGGAACAATAAGTAATAAATGGATATGTATATAAACTCAAATCATCTTTTACATAAAGAAAACCCCATAATGAAATTCTTAGTAAAAGATTATCGAAAGCATGAGAACTCTCTTTTCCATTTTTCAAGTCCAAGTCACTCTTTGTGAGAGGGAATTTGTGTCAGTGCTTCAGTGTCTTAGTCTGAACCACCTGCTTTCATATGTACAAACAGAATAAATAAATACTAATGCATATATACATGCATAGCTGGCACTAGTTCCTTTAGTCCCAATCAGTTTGAGTAATCTCCGTGAAATTCATCATCAATTTATAATCAATTTTGTATTTTCATTATGTAAATCAGGAGAAGTCAAGAAAGCATGTGGCAAAGCTTAACTCAAATTCCATGTCTCCATATCTTTTGAAAACTGCAGAGATGACACAAAGGTTCTCTAAAACTTGGGTTTAGAGCTTGACCTTTCAGAACTCTTTACGTCCATCCTGTCTACTTAGCTTTTTTTGGTATTTTGTAAAATTGATGGCAGCAGTTTGGAATTGCAAACATTACAATTACTTGAAGGAATCACAATCATTATCTGATTCAGATATTGAATAGAAAAATGTACAGGAGGAACAGTTTTTGGATAATGTTGTGACAAAATGAAACTGTTTCGATCTCTGGGGGAAGGTTTGCAAAAGTACAGGCAGATTAGAAATGGGATCAACTCAGGCCTGCAACAGCGTGGCTAGCATTTACAGTGAATTTATAGAGAGCAATGCTGAGTGTATGGTCCTTCTATCTTTCAGTATATTTTAAAAGCTCTTCTAATTTTTATCTTTTAGGAATTCTGATGAAGCATTTAGAAGGAGACAAGATGATAGAACATTTTTGTTACGGTGCTTGAAATGTTAGATGCAAACTCTCTTCTGGCTGTAATGCAAATTGGTCTCTATGTATTTTGTAGGAAAGCTTAAAATATATTGCCATTATTGATATAACATGGGAACCACAATGCAGTGCACAGTTAACTGAACTTTAACATTTATTAAGTTTAGGCTGTAATGTTCAATAGCTGTTCTTTTATGCGATGTGTATGGAACAGTGATGTTGTATTTGGTCCCTAGCAGTTTGCTATGTCTAATTAACGCCTACACATGTATTTGAATGCTATCCTAACACCCATAATTTGTAGAACCTTCATTATAGATAAACTTGCAGCAATGCAACAAATGTAATGAAAAAACCCCATCGTTTTTATCTTGTAGAACCTCCAGTGAATAAAACAAGTTCAGTCTGTATCTTGCTCATACTGCATTGCTTAGAAAGGTGATCATGATTTCATGTGTTTTTTGTAGATGGGATTCTTTTTCTGAGTGGGGTTTTGGGATTCTTCTAATGTACATATTATATTTGGTACACCCAATTATCCTGATCTCAGGATTCATCAAAAGTTTTATGTTCTCTTTTCATTTGTGATCTTTAAACTTATTAAAATATGGATGGTATTCCAGACTTAACTTTGATACATTACATCAAAGATTGTAGTTATTCTTTTGTATGATTTTCTCTTGCATGCTTTTAGTTTGTCTCTAGTTTATCACTGAGATAAAGGACTTTTACTTTGTAAAATTGATTTGCTATGGTGAATTTTTCCTGCTGCTATTTTAATCTTTGTTGATCTGGATTTATAGCAACCTCTCTTAGAGAAATTGTTTTGTATAACCTGTTTTTTTCTTAGGATTTAAATGATTGCTTCTGCTGGATCCCTGAGTTTTTTGGTCTAGTTTTCATCTTCAGGATTATTTCTGTTTTACATTAGTTGGGTTGCTGTTTCCTTGGTGACCTACTTGGCTGTCACAATGTCCAGACTCAGTCTTTTTGGCTATGCTCTTTTTTAAAAGGCTCTTTCTAGAAATCTGCCTGTTGAACAGCATATAAATAAAACAACAGTTCAAGTCTTCTTTCTGATGATGTGCAAAATTTGCCACAGCATCTGTTACTTTTGGGTTTTTTCCATGTTGGCTTTAACCATTGTGTTGGAGTGAATGTATAGGCATGTTTTCTTTTCTATCATCAACTCTAAGCTATTGAATACTACAACTCCCACTTTATTCAAATTCTAGTTACAATGTCAAGCTATGACTTTCCTTGGACAATATTTATGTAAATATGGCACTTTCTTACCAAGTAAATCTATTCCTTTATTAATTGAGAGCCACATCTGCAAAAGTAAGCCAGTGACAAAACAAAGTAGAAAATATATTCCTGCTAACTCCCTTCACATCTCTAGATTTACCATCAAGGACTTATTTATATGGCTGATTTTAGCTGGCAAGAGTTAAAAATGTAATTAAGAATATTGACGTGTAGCACAGACTGAAATTTCTAACTTTCCTCAAAGTCAAGTGATGCTGAAAGAAACTGGTCAGTAAAAATGTCCCGTAGAGATGAACCAGGACAAGAAATGGTAAACTGTTATTTGTTCTGCTGTTCATTTATCTGATTTCATAGCCTGTAGGCAAAAATCTGGGGGTGAATCCTTTCTGCATTACCGTATCAGTAATTTATTTTTCCTTATGGTCAGCAACTGAAAGGTTAAAATGTTTATAAACAGAGCTCCGTGCTAAGGTAGCACAACCACATAGCAGTGAGCGTGTTGCAAAGCAATGAGGGACAGAGTCTCTGAAGTGACTCCAGCTCTCACGAGAGTTACAAACGTGCAAAGGGGGGCATACAGTGAGAAAACAGACTGTAAAAGCAGACTGCAGTCAGTAGTAATTAATAACAATTACAAGGAGAAACAATGGTGGCAGTCATAAATAAGTCCTTTTCTATTCAGAGGCTGTAGAATTTGCCGTTAACTACAGACTTGAAGAGCTGCTGCAGCAAAATTCACTTTTTAAAGACTATAGACATATGCACAAACATAAAAACGTGAGTAAGGTTGAGAAACCAAGCACTAAAAAGTTTGTAAGTGCCAGAATGAAAAATGCGTCTGCAATCTTAATTTGGCATCCAAGTGCCTATGTATTATGATGTAGAAGCACATATTTAAAATATGGCCTAATTCATTACAGCTGACAGTGCACACTATTTAAATTCTTCTCTGAATCATTACCTTTCTCACAGATTTTTCTATGAAATGTATCGCTCGCATCTGAAATTACCACAAAAATTCATTAATTTATTTTCCCAGTGCCCATGTGGAATAATGAAGTATTTTATCCCTATTTGATTTGTGGGAAGCTGAAGTATGGAGAGGTTAAGGTCAAAGGGATCTAATAATTTCATATGTCAAACTGAGAAGGCTGAGGCCTCATTTTTCAAATAAGGTAGTATTTTTAGCAATTCGTATGTCTAGAGCAGAGGTCCCTCTGACAACTATTACAATCTGAGTGCTTAACACTTAAAAAATCACCCTATGTGGTTGCAGTTTTCACTTCTTGTACCAGAACCTCCCTGAGGCAGAGCAGCTGGGGACAGCCAGGAAAGGGAAAAATTTCCAAAACTCTGTGTATGAGCTCAGTCATTCACCTTATGGAGATTGTGCAGGAACAGCCTACTCATCACTACAAGCCTTGTAAAGCTTTAATGTGTTCAGTGAGTATGGAATTTCTAAGGATTTTGACTGTTATCTCTCACAGGTCTCTGTGTGAGTGGCACTTTAAGGCTTTATAATGTGGCCATTTGAGATGGTATTTCACAGGGACGGTGACAGGTCCATCCTTGAAATATCTATATCTTGCTCAAGTTCAAAACCATGGCACAAAGTATGGAGGAGGGGAAGACAGGGAGAGAGTGAATGGGGCTAAAATATTGCCAAGAAATAATTTTTTTTAATATGTAGAAACTAACCTGGTTTTCCTTATTCTCTTCTCACAAATAACCAAAGTGTTATTGATAACATTTTCTAAAAGTTTCCAGGCTCAGCCAGATTTCCAGTATGGAAAATGTCAACTTAAACAACTATTGTTGGGCAAGTTTAAAATAACTGATTCAACTTCTTCTACTGGGAAGTACTGGCTATGGTTATCTCAGCCATCTGCCCTTCCAGTTATTCTAAGGGCCTCATTCTGCTCCAAATTACAGCAGTACAAGTCCAAAATAGTTTCGTTTTTGTAAAAAAAATAACAGTGCAAACGTGATATCAAATAATCAAAATAATGTCAAATAAAAATTATTTTAAATAATTTCTTTGGTTAAGAAACACATAGTGCCTAATATAAATGTAGTGAATACTGAACAGCTAAGAATTAGGTAATTAAGTATGGCTTTTTTGCCTCATTAAGAATTTAGCAAGTATTTTGAGGTCGGGTTGCTTTTCCAGACATACTCTGGCAGTTTTTCTAAGAGAAAGTTTAGTTTGTTTTCCAACTTGCCTTCAATTATCTGCATCCTGACAATTGGAAATCCCAGATAAGCAATTTAATTTACAAATCAAATCTTTTTTATTTTCCGAAACCAGATCAATCCCTCAGCTAAAGCACACAGAAAAGTGCATATATATCTTTTTTAGAATGAAATCCACTTATGTTCATAAAAGAACAATCCCATGCCAAAGGACCAGAGATCTCTTGCACTTTTATTGTGCAAGTCAGGAATTATTTCAGTGCCACGGAAGAAAATACATAATTTTAAAAGTGGGGCAAATGAGAGGAGTGAACTAATTTTAATGAAGTTATATTGGAATTAACACTGTTAGGACAGTTTCTATTCTATTTTCAACTGTAAGTCAGATAAGAAGATGATACTTAAGTGTATGTCAATAAAGAGAAGGACAGAACAGTCATGAGTTTGAACTAAAAAAGAAGTACAAGTTATGACAAATTAAGAATATTTTTCCTCTTTTTTCCTTTTGCACACTAAAGTAAGGAGTTAAATATCTATGAGTGTCTTGTCTCTCTAGGCAAATTCATTGTCCAGAAATCTATTTTGATGAAGAATTATAGTCAGGACTCTGACTTTTGCCTTGCTTCTGCTGTAGCAAGCACAACAGTGTCTTAGCAAGACTAGGATGACTTTTATCCTGTTTATGTTGCCTTTATTGTCTTACTAATCTGGAAATTAAAAGTATCAGATGGCATCTTGGACTTTGTATGTATTTGGAGCTAAGTCAAATCTTTCAGGCACATACATTGCAGTGGCTTTTCATCATAGCGGCAGCTGTCTTACTTTCCCTATATCCTTTCTTTGAATTGTGACTTATTAGTTTCTCACAGAAAAATCCAGTTTGTTTTCTTTGCTAATAACCTTATTAGTCCACTTCAAGTCTCATGCAAACACTAATTCATTTTAAAATTGTGTTACTTCAATAATAGGAAAAGTGCACAGAAAATATATTACATTCCTGTGAAATTAGTCATTTCAGGAACTGATAAAAATATTAGGCATATTGTGAAATGCTTGGCATTATAGGCATTATAGGCATTACTGGTTTCTGTCAAGGCTTCTGTGAACTATAAGGAGAGTTGTGTGGAACTAGCTTCTTTTTCTGAAGGAATGTACAAGGTTAAGAGGCCTTAGTTCCCCTTATGTTTCACTCATATTCTTCTGAAAATGGTTAATTTTTTGAAATAACATAGTCACTTCATGAAATAATATTGGTAGAATATTGAGAAGTGATACACGTTACTGTATGGCTTTAAAAATAAATATGTAAAACTCTACAATTTTATAAATAAATTTTATAGAAAACAGATTAACCTTCTTTTGAAGGTATTGATTGCAAGTAATCAGGAATTATGTACTACAGATAATGCTTACCTACTACTTACAATCATTTATTGCAGTTGTTGAAAAATTTGTTTTGCCAAATGTGAGTTTTACAGTATGACCATAAAAATAGCTGAAATATTTCCTCACACCTGTACAAGTTATTCACATATGAATTACCATTATATATTTTGAAGAAAATAATAACCTTAGTTTCAAGGAAACATTATCTGAATAGAAATCCAGAAAGATTTTAATAGAAAAACTGTCTTCCCTCCCACTGATATCAAGAAGTTCTTGACAGACTCTAGTGAAATAATTCCTTATTTTTAAAAATAATTATAANATATTTTTGTAATATTCATTTTTCATCACATATCTAAATGGAAAAAACAAAATGCTTTAGAATCTTTCATTTTTTTCTTCAAGAAAGAAACATGAATACTTAAATGACATTTATAATACATTTCAAATAGATAATTTGTTTATAGCTACTGTAGAACAATATTTGCAAATATTAAAATTATTTTGAAATGTACTTTAGGTATTAGATCTAAGTGATGTATATTCTCCCTGGTAGCCATTAATTCAATCTCTGGGAATGACCCAAGCATGTTGCCTTTTGATAAATTCTTCACCCCTACCATCAGACCTTTTATCTTTGAGTTTAAGGGTTAGAAATGTGTTACAGAAGACTTAATACAAAGTGGCCATATATCCTGAGTTGGCCTCAAGTGTCCCAGAATGCAGGCACATCCTGACAAAAAGAAAAAAAAAGCAAAATTGTCTTTAATTTCCTTTCTGAAGCTAGTGAACTGGATCAAGCAAATAACTGGGTTAAAATAGTCATCTTTTTTTTTCTTGGTTTATTTTTAACTTGGATCAGCTTCTCAATCTGGTTCATTCATGGCCACACAAGTAAATGAACCAACAGAACAATGGGGGCAGCACACAAACAGAAATGAACAGCTGGGATGGAGAGAAATGGGTTGTTTAAATTCAAACTATCATGGGAAGAAATGGTTGTAAAACTGTCTTTAAATGGGTGACATGTCATCCAGGAGGTGCTTATCTTTTCCTAATGAGTAGGGAGTGAGACCTTGGCTTGAGTGGTCAGCCTGGTTAGGCTTAGACAGATTTCCTGGTATAATTGCAGCAGTAAACTGGTAGAATAGCTCCATCCATGCTAGGGTTTCTTTCAGTACAGATATATCTCAAACAAATTCTGTTTACCTAATATATAGGCAAAACTGTTAGTGCTCTTTTATTTCCCACTTCAGTGAGGTTTTCTTTACTTATCTATATTTTGTGAGTTTTTAATGTTATTTCTATAGAACAATATTGTCAGTGTTCACCTTCCTAACTTGATCTGATAGTAAGTGAAAACAACTCATATTTCTATTGACTTCAGTTGGTGCTGGGTTGGGTTCTTGGTGAAGGGTCCTTAAAAGAGAAGAAACATTTAGAAGTGCATTGGTTCATATGTTCTATTTCTACCAGCTGTAATGTCATTTAAGCCAGTGGTGTCTTTCTAGCAATGGGAGTAGCCACTCTATGTTTGCAAAGAGAGTGATTAAAAAAAAAAAAAGAAATTACATTTTAAATGAAGTTCTTATTTGCAAGCATAAATATAAATAATTTTCAAAAAGATGCAAGCCAGAAGAGAGTCCTATCTATCACGGAATCCAACCTGCTTGACTGGCAGAAGACAAATATTTCTCATGGGTAAGAAGTATAATTGCCCCAAATTACGAAACTTAATTCATACAAAATAACTAAATCACTTGAAACCAGCTGGTCAGTGGCTATTTTATGCAAATTTTAATCAACAACCCTTTATATTAAATATTCTGTTTTTAAAAATCTAACCAACATGAGAGTGTCAAGTCAAGATTATTCAGCAACAGAAATCCTCCTGGAAAGTGTGATTAATTTGGAGTTCCTCCAGATGTAGAAGAATGAAAATTGCCTTACCTTTCACAACATGGCTGCGTAAACTCTGGTTTTCCTCTTCATGCTGAATTTAGTAAAACAGAAAGAGGGGCAGCAGTGGGGAGAAGAAAAGAGTGAGACCAAACTGCCTCCCACCAGACACTCTGGCAACATTAGATTATGTACTTAGTGAGATCATGCTTAGCCATAGTGATCCTGTCCTTCCTTTTCCTGGTTTACCCCAACAATGTGGGCCAGAGTGAAAATATATTCTACTTGAATAATTTTTAAAATATTAATTTATTTAATCCTATTGGCAGTCTCATATATCAAGGTTTCTTTTTCAGTGCCATTTTAAGGGCACAAGAGGAGAAACTGTGCCTTTTGAAACTTACCATTCATTGAAGTAAATATACATTTTGAATACAAGACATCTAAATTAACCTGTGAAGAATGATGATCACAAAATAACTTCTGTTTTCCATTGCATTTGTTTCCTATCCGTTTTAATAAATTTCCTTTAGAAGTGGCAAAATAGGATTCATGTTACTAATAAGTTGGTTGCACTGCTGTAAGAGAAGAGTGGTAGCATTCATGTTAGTTTTCTACATAATTACAAGAACTACTTTCACTACAGTGGAAAGATGAAACATCCAGGTTTGCCATGGCTGGAATATTTCTTGAATGTGTACATTTTCATGACGTTTCAGCAGAATTTAATATTATGATGGATCTGGGGGAGGGTTCTCTGATTACTTCTAGTGATCATTCAACTTGAGTTCTTGAAATTTAAAGAGTTGTTTCAATAGAATTTCATTGGGGAAAAAAATCCACTTGTTTCTCTTTTCACTCTGCATCAAAATGAAAGTAATCTTGAAAGCTATTGGCAAATGGAATTGTTTTCCATATAATCTTAATAATTAACTTTCTTTCCAGTGGAATTACTAAGTACATAGCTACTGCCGTTCATCTTTACTAACGGAGGCATGGCTGTCAAATCCACTTCTGTTACTCTCCCTGAGATGTAGTTTAATAACCAGTGTGTGTCAAATGTCAGCTCTGCTGTTCCTCCTGGGATTCCTCCATCAAGAGAATACATATTCTGTCTGTGCTATATGGGCATTTTCTAAAGCCATCCTCCAACTTGCTTGCCCAAGACCCACAGAGGATTCTGAAAAAGAATGTAGTTTTAAATATACAATGCTTGCATCATCATAAGTCAGTGAAAGGCGAAAATGCCATTTCAATCAACTGTTCCATAAAAAGCTGTCTTACTGCCCAGAAAAAGGAGTACTGCTGTGGTGTAGCAATCATGAATGAGGCAAAGCTTGGTGGGGAAGAGGCACTTTCTCCTCTAGGTTTCCAAACTCAGCAGTATTCTGGTTCCTTTCTAAATTACACATTGTTGATTGGTCATGCTCCTTTAAATAACTTTCTGACATGTAGTTATTCTAAACATGCTGACAAGGGCTTTAAAATAGCAGATACAACATTTAGAAAATTTCATTATTTCCACACAACAGTATGATTGCCTGTCTCCAAATATACTTTGGGAACTCATTTCGAGGATTATATGTTCATAATGGATGCTTTTGCATAATAAATTAAGTGCCCTTCAAATATGCTATGGTTTAAGAAACGTCATGGATTTAATTAGATGACTTTATTTATGACTGGAATATACTCTGTCTGTCATGGTGAGACACCGGAAACACTGGGACTGAATCCACAACTTTCCAGGAAAACTACTGAAAATACATGGAATTTACCCTCAGCAACTGCAAAACTGGTCCAAATTTAGTAAAATATTGACATCTTGATATTCATAACTTTATCTTCTTTGCAGAAAGAAAGTATGTACTGACATATGATCTGTACAGAAGAAGAAGCCTCAAAAACATTCATTTATGGGTAGAAATTAATAATCACTGTATTTCATTTTAGTAAATGCAGGAATTAATCAAAACAGTTGCTTTCTGGAAAGTAAAAGTTCAGTCATTTGGGGGCTTTATGTGTTTCTGTGACAGATTTCCTGTTTATATTTCTAGTCTTGTTTTTGAAATGATAATATATTTCCACACACATGCTACATATTCTGAAGTGCATAACATAGTTTTGTGAACTACATAAACTAAGATAGTGAAATATGGTATCATTCTTTGTCATCAATTTCTAAAAATGTGTGACTGTATTCAACTAAAAAAGTCCTTCTTTGCACCATCAGAGCGCTTTATTTCTTAAGTATAAATAAAAACAGTGAAGAAATAGTGTGAGTTAATTTGATCTTTTTTCTTATGGGAGAAAAAAAAACAGAGCTAAGAGGTAAGGTTGGGAAGACATCATTGGGGAAAGAGGACAGGAAGAGGAAAGGAAGAGAAATGAGAAATCTTAATCTTATAAGGTGTCAAGTAAAAAAAAAAAACGATCTGGGCTAGGTTACAAGAAGAAAAAAATGAGAGAAGGTTGAATTCATCCATCCTGAACTCATCTGTCAGTCAGAGATAGGAAATACCGCCTTCAGAAATCTGAATACAGTTGATCCATTGACTTGTCAATCACAGGAGGATTTCTGTACACTGATTCCGAAGCCTGATTTACACCACTATAGGAGTTACTGAGTGAGGATTAGGGAAATAGGAGTCTTGCTTGGGAATAAAATTTCTTAAGGAAGTTAAATGAGATAAAAAAGTGGAATAAGCAAAATGGAAAAGATAAACTACAGAGGGGGAAAGAAGAGGAAAAAGGAAGAGAAAGAGAATCTTGAAGTAATGTCTTTTGATTATTTTCACACAGACCCTCATGTTTGCTATTTTCCTGGGACAAATTTTTGTCCAAAGTGATCAGCCGATGCCCATGTGTAACAAGTGCTTGACACTCTAACACCTCCTTAGATAATGAAAAATGATTGTGATAGCTGGGAGTCTGGCTTTATGAGCAGCTACTATGTGTGAATATTTCATGGCATGACTTGCTTGACCTACCTTACTCCTGGTTTGAAGCATTATAGTGAACAACAGACGAACATTTTCAAGCTTGAATGCTCACTTAAGTCCTGAAACTAGAAATTAAACCTGAAATAAATAACTAGGGGCAGTCTGTGTTGGTGGAGCCAACACTTCTGAGCAGCTTCTTTCAGACAAGATGCTTCTTGCACTGTGTGCATGGCTTCTGAGATTTATACTTGAATATGTTGGTTTCATTCCTCAGAATATTTCTGTGCCATCTGTAAATTTTCCACCCCACTATTTTGCATTGTCCAGCTGTTTAGACTAAGCATTTTCTCGTAGGTCCTGAACACAGTGTATTATCCTAGAAAGCTATTTGAAAGACTATTTATATGTTGGTCTCAGAGCCTTGCAATTTTTAAGGCATTTATTTCCCCACAATCCCTGCAAGGTGGGGAGGGAATAGTTCTCACCATTATCTGAGGCAGAGGTCTAATACCAAAAGATGCTTAATGCAAAAGCCTTTCACTCAGGTAGTGCCAACTTCCTCAACTTTGCAGACACACAATCCTGCAATTTGTGTACTGTGTGAATTTGCCACTGAGGTCCTTCTGCCATCTTACACAGGATGTCACTGCATTGCTTGGGAACCTACACTGAAAACTATCTCCTGGCTGGATTGCCAAACCAGACGTCTTCCCAGCTATCTTCTCTTAGGGTATCAATTTAGAGGATGCTTTCATACCATTTCTGATGAACGATAAAGACTTTTACAGTCTATGTGGTAGTGGATATACACATTTCCTCCAAAAAAGCAATAGCTGGGACACTTATGAGAAGACAAAACATATATTCGAATTTTCATTTTAATATGTCAGGATCTGGAGTAGTCTTCCCCTTTTATATGAGAACACCTTAATCAACAGAATATAGGGGAGAGAAAAAAATACACTGAAACAGTTTCATTTTTATAACATAATTATTCACTGGTACAGAGAGAAAAGACAACAGAGTAGTTTTACTAATTGGAATATAGGAGAGTCAGGCTTAGATTTCTGTTTTAGTATATTTTATATTTTGCAACAACTTTGAAAAGTAAGACTTTCAGCTGTAGTATTGGGCAAAATGGAACAAGCCACTAAAATTGATTTGTATAAGCAGAGGATAAAATCTACAAATTTTTTAAAAATTACATATTTAAAAAATCACAGTAGGCAGGTATTAAACCTTAACAGATACTGATGAATCAAAACACAGAAAGAATCACTTCAGCCTTTAGGCCAATGACAACCTATCCTGAGGATAATTTACATAGTGACTTTTGGAATTTTTGGTAGAACTAAATGGCAACAGGGTATCCCCAATCTGTTACAGCAAGTAAGAAAGAAGAGTTTCATGTTCTGCCACTCATCTTACATTTTCCATAGATGTTTTTTACATCATACCTCTCCTGACAGACATGAAAAATTAATGATGGGACTTTAATTTGTCTGTGCACTACACCACAGCCAGGATATATGTGGGGTAGTGGAAGGCCATCCATATCACCACTAGAGCTCATTTCCCTTGCGCTTAGACGTATGCCTTTTGGATGTAAACCAAAAGAAATAAAACATTACTAAAGCCATGCAGGAGTATCCAAGATTATAGTGCTATAATCAGCAAAGAAGGCATAGAATCATAGAATCATAGAGTAGTTTGGGTTGGAAGGGACCTTTAAAGGTCATCTAGTCCAACCCCCCTGCAATGAGAAGGGACATCTTCAACTAGATCAGGCTGCTCAGAGCCCTGTTCATGTTCAAGTCTGCCAAAGGCATGTGGGTGGGAGGATGCTAAGCCCTCTGTAGAAGTTCACAGGCTCCAGCTCCAGTTAAGGGGATGGAGATGGAGATGGAGATGCCCATTTGGGAGGAGGTATTCCCATGGGACTGCTCCTCCTGCACTGCCTGTGCAGCATTCTTTCCTCGGCTTCGCACCGTAACCACCGGGAGGGAGCAAAGCAGATGTTTCTTTCTGGAGCTCTGTAAAGTGACCCAAATCAGGACAAACATAAACACAATAAAAATGAAGTTTTGAAGGCTCTGTATAACAGCAGGAAGAATAATCAGGACTTCATTCAAAAATCGACATCTTAGTGATGTTTAAAATGAGTAAAATAGATTTAAAAAGCAACATGGTGACATCTACAACACTTATTAAAATTTGTTTTCATGCTGAATTATATGAGATTCTGGACTATATCATGAACACCATACACAAAGAAAAAGAGAAATGAAAGTTAAGGGACTGCACAGGTCTGAATAGTCAGCAAAAAACTGCTAACAAAACCCCAAAGTCTTGGTTTCTACTTGTACTCTAACAACTGTACAGTCATAGTGAGCTTACAAGCAAGAATAGCATGAAAAAAGGGCAGATTTAATCTCATTCTTTGGAAACTGGGAGTAGTTTATTCAGCACTGAAACTATCGGCAGGCAAATACAGGGGAAATTTACTCTATTGTTAGATATGAATGTTGCTATGTGACTAAAAAAGAGATTTCAGATATCATTGTTGTCAGGACTTCCAAGAACAAGAGTTTGCTCTTACTCTAAAAAGAAAAATGCAATCTGATCTGTTACAATAGAAATATCTGAACATTTTTCCATGGCATGTTATCTGCCATAAATAGTGGAAAATTTATGGGAGCTAAACAGTAAATAGTTGCTCCAGATATACTGAATTTCACGTCACAAAGTCTGTCCGTTGTTAAACTTTCAGGAAACATTAACCTAGAGTATGGTACCCTGTTACGCTAAGCATAGATACCACCAAACAACTAGAGTGGTTATGAATATGACAATTTTTAACTGTGTGAAACAGTTCTACTACACAAAATGAAACTTTAATTTAAGAATTATATAATTTAAGCATTAATTAACAATATTTAATGTCGTTATTTGAACAGAGTGAGAAAAAATACAAATTTGTGACAGTAAAAATGTCAATTGTGAAAAATAGAGGGACATTCATAAACTGTTGCAGAAATGTGATTTAGGAGCACATACAAGGAAAGACCAATGGCATCTCGAGTAAAACATATGCATAAAAGTAACATTTGGCTAGACATTAAAACCCTTAAATTTAGATTTTGTATTTAGATGCATGCAGACATGCCTATGGTCCCATTATAGTCAATGGAAATCTAATCAACACAGTTAGTGGAGTCTAAAGAGCAGTTCAGTTCACCTTCGAGCAGACATTAAGGCTTACTAACGAATAAAACAGTTCCACAGTTTAAATACCTGTAGCACTTAACTTTAGGTATCTTAATTTCATACTCAATGCAGTCATACATCAAAAACCTTCACATGGCGGCTGTAAGTGCTTCATTTCAGCAAATCATCCTGACCGTTTCCTTGGTGCTCAGAGTTTTTTCTTCTGCACTGTCCCAGTTTAAGCAACTCAGTGCTTGGCTTCTACCTTTGCCGTACTAGGATCCAAAACCTTCCCAAAACGGCTGTTAAGGCTTTAGAGAGATCTGGCCTGAAAACCATGCTCCAGATATGCCTAACTCCACATGAAGATATGAGATCCTTCAAATTCAGTCAGAGCTCTAGCTCTACTTTCTAAAGCATAGCTAATAGAAGAGACAATAATGATGATTCTCTTATCAAGAAATAATTTAGTCAGCACTACAACTCTATTGCCTCATGGTCAAGGCACTCACAGAAGGAACAAATTTCTTAAAGAAGTTCTTTAGAAGTTCAAGTGATTATACATTTTATTTTAACTGGTGTCTCTTTGGGGACCATTTACAATCAATTCAATATGAACATCCCTTTTCTCCTCGGCTTTGTGGGAAGTTTATGTAAAAAAACTCGATGTAAGAACTTAAAGAAAATTATTTTAAACAAAGCTGATTTCAGTCAGCCCTAGGTTTTAACTCACTCATACCCACATACTCACAACCACAGAGATGTGTATGTCCAAGTGATCTGGCAAGGACCATCTGTGTGCTTTGTGGATGAAAAAGGATATTGGTTGTTGATTCCTCACTATGTCTCTCAGCTTCCTCTTTACTGGTGATAACAAATGGGTTTTTGGACTGCTCTTCAATACCATTTAGAAATCAAAAATTATTTCAGGGTGGTTCTTCTGTTTCAGAATTTAATTCCACTTTCCATGAATCTTAGACAGTGTGTTGCCCATTGTATTTGTGTCCTCATTTGAGGTATCTTTAAGGTTATAATCTGCTTTCCTGTTAGGATAAGAGGAACAGGAATGATACATACAACATGGTGTATCTCTATTACCATGCTCCTGTTATCAGACCACGGGCCCTCTGATCTTGACAAAACCACATTCCTCAGTCTTTGCCAGCTTGATTTCTGTCAGTTTTGTCCTTGGTTATCAAACAGGCCCTTCTTTTAGCTCTTGCTCTAGTGTTTCTTGCGGTGCTTTTGCACACAAACTTTTCTGTGTGTAATTCAGCCATACCAATCTTAGTATTTCTGTTACAACTCTCTATTGTTGGAGCAATCGTGAAAATAACAAAAATTAAGCTTTCTTTCACTTCACATATATAGCCAAGAAATTTTAATTGCAGAATAGTTGAACTTATTAACTTGTCTGTCTCTTACCAACAGCTTAGCCTTACTCAGCTAGAAGGGACTTTGGGATAGCATTTACAGTTAGTAGAAAGAATCTGTAAATAGGAATCTGAAAAATCTGAAAAATTATAGTAAATGCACTTCTCATTAGGTAAATGAGAGTCTTTCTGACTTTTGCTTTCTACTGGGATTTAGACTAGTGGAATTCTATGTCATTGTAATCAGTACCACCCAAGTCCTTTTTTTGTTCAGTGCTATCAAACTCAATGACCTTCTGAGATCCTTTCCTCACCCATTTCCTATTGTTTTATTAGTATCGCGTATAAGTCACATTTATAGGATGCTGACATTCCCATAAAGTCAGGAGCTTATGATATATATATATATTAGTGTGTGTATGCATACATATATATATATGTACACACAGCTTGTTAGTCAGTGAAAAAGCTCTCAAGTTGGTTTTTTAAAAGAGATATAAAAGCAAAAGCTCTTTCTCATGTTATACTTTTCAATAAGTCTCAACAAAAATGTTAAGTGTTCTATTAAAAAAGACAAAGTCTTTATTCTGTATCTGGTGGAATTTTAATATGAATTTATAAAACTTGCAGGTTTGAGAACATAGGGTTTATTTGATTTTAGATGTAGTTATGAAGTCTAATGATAAAAGCAGTTATACCATATCTGTGCAGAGCCAGATTATCTGGTAGAACAGATTAGGACCAATTCAACATGTACTTGCAAGGTCAGGTCATGAATAGTCACTGCCTGCATTGGAAAGATCATGTATTATGCTTTTGTGACAGTTTTTCTTGTGTATTTTATGTGACCTTTTGGGTTGTCTTGTGTCTAACCTTCCCTTTACTTTCCACAAAACTGCCATATCCAGCACTTTTCTATCTGCTTTTTGCTTGAGAGCTCAGCTGCTGCCCCAGGAGGCAGCTGCACCAGAAGCTGACTCTGCCAGATGTAGCCACTGCTTCTATCTAACTTCCCACCTGGCCTGGAGTGAGAGCATAAACACTGTGCTGGAAGGACTCTTGCAGGTGATGATATTTCTGTTTCAAGCATGTGAGTACTGACGTGTGCCCAGCCACTGAATCACTGCTGACCTCAGTGGGACACTTACAGCGCGGAAATTGTGCAGTCCAGACTGACTGGCTGGCTGGGACCTGCTAACTTCATCACCACCTCTGTTGGTCCTCATCCCACTCAATTTTTGAGTTTCTAAAGAGAAAAACGAATGTTAGCAGATAGTTGTGCTATAAGGATTGTGAACGGATGCAGAAGTTTCAAATGGGGACAGTGACATTCCCATGTATAACATGCTAAGGAAGAATGAGTGGCTGTTAGCAATTCTTTTCTTGAGCTTGTGTTAGGTCTTGGAGAATTGGTTTCATTTCCTGCCACACTGTGCTGTGAGCTCAGAAGTGTCTTTCTCTTTGGTATTCTGGAATAGCTAAGATCATGGTCAACCCTAACACAGCTAGGGGGGCAATTGGTCTGTTTCAGGCAAGGATATGAAGATGCCTATTTGCTCAAGCCAAGAGAAGACTGGATGCATGTGTCTAGCAATGTTTCAAAGTGTGGTATGACAAGCACCCAGGCAAGAAATATTATCATCAGTGGGTCAGTGCAAAAGCAAAATTTTGCAAAGTGTGCATACAATGAGATGATTGGCAATATGTTTGTGTCTGCTGGATAACCTTCTGCAAGGAGGTGGTTATTGTTGCTTCCCTGGAGATTAACTAATTCTGTTTGGGAAGGGAAACTTCCAGAGGTGATAGGATAGGTCAAGTGGAAGAGAGTGGAGAGTTGTAGTAAAGAGCTTGGTGCCTGCACATGGAGGAAGGACTGTGTTCAGTCTGTGAAATCAGTCATTCAGTTGCTGTAATGTGAGAGGGACATTGATATTTGAGGTATATGTGGGCTTTGCACAGACAGGCCACAGCTCCAAACATGAAATGGAGCCTGGGGTAGGAATCTGAGCTGCGCTATGACTTCATAACTAGATCTCTAGAAGCAGAATGTGTTTAAGTCCAACCTGTAAGATGTCACTGTTCATAGAACACTCAGAGTCCGGTGGAAAATAGAAGCCAAAGCATATACATTCAGATATACATACATACTCATAGAAGAGGACCAACAGTACTGCTCTCCTGGGCTAGCTGTAGAGCCCCCTATGGACACTGAAACTAATTTTCCTTGGTTTCCGCTGTAGCAAATAGCCTTACAGATTAGGAGATGCTTATGCACTATTCAGAAAAACCATTAACAGACCCAGAAACAAGGTCTTCATCCCCAGGAAGGCTGAAGCCATCTTCTTATAATTTGGAAAATCTGATAGGTGTTCCTGCAGACCCTTAAAATGTTCTTCCTTTCTTGAGATCCCTTGGGTGTCCATGGTGGTCCTTCAGAGAAGGAGTGAGGCAAACAGCTGAAGTCAGTAACAGCTTCAAACATTCATTTAATCCTCCTCTGCACTCAGGGCATCAAACTTGAGAGCCTGGATGACTATTCTGAATATGGCTTTAATATCTCACAGGGCACACAGATAAAAGGCATCAGCAGAAGTATATACTTTCATTGGACCAGCCCTATATCTCAAGAGTCTTTGCTATTCAGTGTATGATACTATCACGGAACTGTTGTGGTTTGGCTGATCCAGTTGTGCCCAGGCAAAAAATTTGTTTAGAAGGAAGCTGTTCTGGATGAGGTATCAGCATCTGAAAGACATCAACATGCAGCTATATCTTACTGTATTTACCAGCTACTCAGAATGTATAGTTACATTTATCAAAATGCATTTATTAGCATTTTATCAAAATGTATAGTGGAGACCTGCCTTGGCGGTGAGCTATTTCATGTCTCATAAGTTCTAACAAGATGTGTTGCCAACAGATTGTGATTGCAAACACCTCAGTGTTAATAACCTAACAGGAAAAGAATGGGAGGAATGGTGGTTGCATTACCCTTTTGCTTAGGGGTTGGGAAAGAAACATGGTTGCAAAGAGTTTGAATAAGCAAGAATCACAGGGCAAAGACAATAAAGCATAGCGAAAGAACAAGCAGAAACACTTCCATGGTATTTAAAGGATTAAACAGCTTATTTGTGTGCCTCTGAAAATACAGAAGACACAGCAGGATTGAAATACTAGACTGACAAAGCAGCTCATTTCAGATCAAAGGGTTCAAGGCAGAAGCACAATAAAAAGTAATATGTTCATATCCTTAGACAGAGAATGAGAAACAGGATATAAACAAATTATTTCCAATTTCACAGCTGTACCAGCCTCCCAAAAATTTGCAGAACAGAATTGATCCCTTCCTTTTGCAGGTGCGCTGTAGTTCTAAGTCACAAATAAATTCAAAACCAGAAAAATAAGTGAATTCAGCAAATATGATCAAAATGTTTGTGGGCATGCTGGTTTTGCCACTTAATGCTAAGATAGCAGTTATCTTGTGAAAGGGCAGAAAAGGACAGCTGGAATGAAAACCTCTTACAAGATTCCAGCTAAATCAGTTCTTTCCAGTTTGGGTACAGTATTGTTAGGTGGCATTTGAGTGAATCTACACCTCAGCAATCCATCAATGTGTAAACACTACAAATAGTGAACTTAGCCTTGAAAGAGCAAAATAAAACATTATTTTCTCTCATTTATATGTTTGCTTTTGTAGTGAGAAAGCTGTAATTTAAAAAAAAAAAAAATTTATAGTCTGTCCAATTGTGTAGCAGGTGTATTGAATTTAAAAATCATTAGGTTAGAATTTGCCCTGCTGAACTGGTAAGTACAGTAATTTACAGACAGTTATCTGCTTGCTGATGTCTCTCAGATGCTGATCACCATGAAATATATACCCAGTGCCCTGTCTGCGCAAGCAGTTCCTGCCATTCTCCCGCTGCTGCCTATTCATCTGGACCTCAGATTTCACAAGCTCATTTCAGCAGCAAGAAAAGATTTGATATTGTTGACAAATTTACAATATCTGGTGCCTGAATTACAATGACGCTGTTCAGTAATCTGGCTAAAGCAAACTGACAGAAAGCATGTAGTTACATCTCAGACCATCTAGAATTTTGCAGCTATCAAGAGACTGTCTACTCCCAATATATTTAGCAACTAAAACATGTTAAACTATTAGAAAACAGGCTTGTTTGTTCTGTTCTCATTGAACCTCATAGTTGTGGATTTGTCAGTGTTGTAACCATTTGAACTTGATCTATGTCTTTCTTTGGCAGGGTTCTAAAATCCGTTGCTTGTCTGTATCTGGTTTATCATCTGCGCTATCTCAAACACTAGTGATTGTTGCTACAGAGCATTATATGCCTCAGAGTCCACATGTCCAGTAATCTGCCTGGCATCCAAGCAACATTAATGACAAAAGGAGAGCCAAGGAGAATGTCCATCCTTTATTGGATGCTGGGGGGAACATTGCCACCAAGGACGAGGATAAGGCTGAGGTACTCAACGCCTTCTTTGCCTCAGTCTTTAATAGTCAGAGCAGTTATCCTCAGGGTACTCAGCAACTTAAGCTGGAAGACAGGGATGGCGGGCAGGATGAAGCCCCCATAATCCATGAGGAAGATGTTAACGACCTGCTATGCCACCTGGACCCGCACAAGTCTATGGGGCCGGATGGGATCCACCCGAGGGTACTGAGGGAGCTGGCGGAGGACCTTGCCAA
>VZTQ01006261.1:0-21231 GCA_013400755.1 Pelecanoides urinatrix | reverse complement strand
CATGGTTTAGTGGGCATGGGGGTTTTGGGTTGACGGTTGGACTCGATGACCTTAGAGATCTTTTCCAACCTTAATGATTCTATGATTCTATGATTCTATGAATGTGGCTTTCGGATACTGTCCTGGTTCTGGCTGGGACAGGGTTAACTTTCCTCCCCATAGCTTGGGGGTGTGCTTTGCTGTGTTTTGGTTTGGTATGAAAAGAGCGTTAATGGCCCATTGAGCTTTGGCTGTTGCTGGGCAGCGAGCAGGGCTGGGCTGGTGGGCCCAGCTGGCCAATGAGGTATTCTATACCATGTGACATCATGCTCAGTATAAAAATCAGGTGTGGAGCGGGGGCTTGCCCCCCAGTTCGGGACACGCGGTCGGCGGTCGGTGAGCGGTTGCACTGTGCATCGTTTGCTTTGTATATTCTGTTATTGTTGTTGTTCCTATTTGCTATTATTGCTGTTCTACTTCTGTTTCATTTCAATCATTAAACTGTTCTTATCTCAACCCGGGAGCTTTCCTACTTGTACCCTCCCTGATTCTCCCCCTCATTCCACCGGTGGGGGTGGGGGGTGCGCGGCTGCGTGGCGTATATTTTCTGCTGGCTGGGGTTAAACCACAACAGATACAATCATCTAATCTCTGGAAATCGGACTGACCCCATCAATATTGACCCCATCAATAAGGTCTTTTCAAACCTTAATGATTCTATAATTCTATAATTCTAATTCTGTCATATAAGAGTAAACCAGCCATCAAATGACAAGAGCTTCTACACATTGCCAGAGTTGGGACACTAGCTTGCAACCACTATCCAACCACTGATAAAAAGTCCAGCCGTAACTTTTGTTTTAAAATATGCTCACTTTAGAATAGGAGTGAAGTTCATACTTCCAATGGAAAAATAGTTGAATTCTTTTGTCAAAGTATAAGAAAACAGGACAAACATCTGTCTAGCTCACTGATCTGTCTCTGACAATGGCTACTAGTAGATACTTCAGGAAAGACAATAAAACAGGGCAAGCACAGAATGATTTTTCCCATGGTTATACCCTTATAACTTTCAGCAATCTGAGACTCAGGGACTTTCAGAATGGAGATCTTCCATGAATTCTTCCACTAATTTTGTATAATTGCTTTTTTGAGCCCATTTATACTTTTGGCATCCACAACATCCTATGACAATAAGTGCTACAATTTAATTATGTGTCACATGAAAAATACTTCCTTTTATTTGTTCTAAACCAGTTGCCTGGTAATTTCATTTTGTTCCACCTTGTCTTTGTGTTATGGGAAACAGTGAATAGTTATTCCCTATTCACCCTCTCTATGCCTTTCACAATTTCTACATACTTCTCTCCAATTTCCCCGTATTTATTTTTTCCATACTGAAGAATCTTAGTTTATAAGATCTCTCCCCATGTGGAAACATTCCAAATCCCCAATTATCCTTATTTTCCCATTTTACTGTGTTCCTTTGGGGTAGAATCAGAGTGCCTTATTTCCATTTGATTCTTTATTGTTTTCATAATAGTTCTTGCTATTCTATTTTCTGTTTTGATCAGTTCTGAACATTGAAAAGGTGTTTTCAGAGAAATTTCCATAAGAACTACTTCCAGGATCACTTTCCTCATGGTCATTTGAAATCTAGTATTATGTTTGTCAACTTGTGATTTGTTTCCTTTCATGATGATAGGTATCAATTTGCATTCATGAAGGATGAATTTTATTTGCCACTCTATCATGCAGATATTCCATATCACAAGACCATTCTGCAACTTTTCTTTGTCAGTTCCAGTGCTGACTCTTGTAATTCATTTTTTGCCTCACTACTTACCCCTTAACCAGATCATTCAAGAATATGTTTAACATCATACATCTAAACATAGATATCTGAGGGACTCTGCTGGTACCTTCCTTCTGTGTGGATAAACTACCATTTATTCTTAATCTTTATTGCCTGTTCTCTGACCAGTTACTAATCCATGAGAGGACATTGCTTCTTCCTTCCTTGACTCTGAACTCTTTTAAAATAACCTTTGCCAAGGAATCTTTCCAAAAACTTCTTGAAAATCTAAATTAATTGAGGAGTTTCAATACTAATTCTTTAAGGTAATTATTGCTAATGATAATAGAAATAATTTGTAGTTCTCAGTCAGGGGTTAGGGTTCAGCCATGCTTATGCTGCCAAAAAGTCCAGACTTGACACCTGTCAATCTATCTGTCTGTCTAATCTATCATGAAGAAAAGCTCAGGGAAGTAGCAGGAAGTTGGTTTTTTAGTCTCTTCAGGCAATGTTTTCATTTGACCAAACTTCTGTGGTTCCAGTGGAGGACAGTGGGCTAAGCAATACTCCAAACTCCATGTTGGTGATTGACAATGGGAGGATGAAAGCTGGAAACTGTATTTTTTAAAATCAAGATTCAGGTAGCTAGTGTCTAGAGATCCACAGTAACTCCCAATTTAGAGGACTTGGATATCACTGTAACCAGACATAAAAGTCAGTATACATTTCACTGCAAATCTTCACTAATAAGTCTTGATTGTGAAGACAGAAGTAGTTTCCTAAGATTGAATAGCTTAATGGAAAGGTACCCTATAAAAGAGCTTGGCAAACTGATGAGAAGCTAGGCCAGAATGAAATTTTGATGAATCTCTTCCCATTTTCTTGGACACGAAGACTACAGTTTCTATTTTTTATAGCCCTGGCTCTACAAGGTATTGTGTTTCCCCAACAGAGACTTTTTTTCTCCTGTAGCCCTCCTTTGGCCTCTTTTTTGCTCCTTAAACTTATAGGCTAGACATGCTAGTGTACATTGATAACAGTGATCCATTTGGGATCATGGAATAACAGAGAAGCAGAGATGTCACAAATGTAAATGTATATAGTCTTAAATGCAGGAAATAGGAACCAAGTGTATCTCAGCTTCAATGTGTGAAACTTGACAAGCCAAGGAATACCTAAATTTAATCAAAGAGGCAGATGCAATCTTGCCAAACCTTCTAGTATTTTTCTTTGCTATTTTACTGGCTGATAGCCATTCTTAATTGGAAATAAGACAGAATTTATCTCTGAGCAATAGACAAAATTTACTATAACTCATCTTTAGAGTTATTGTGGAGACTGAATTTTCTTTGTCTGGGAAAAGATGTTAGAATATTCCAAGTCTGTCAAATATCAGCTGGTTAGGAGTAGACATTTTCATGCTTGGGTAAAGAATACCAAACTGAGGGAAGGTTTAGATGGGGAATGGGAATTGGAGATTGCTTCATAAGAGATGACATCTTGGAAGAACAAAGCAGTTTTAAATATCTGTAATTGGCATGTTCTTAAAGGTGTAGTCTGATAAAATATACATAAAAATGAGGGTTTCAAGGGGCTGAAATTCAATATGATTCATAGAAGAAAATACATCTGAATAGAAATATGTAATAAAGCTGCACTGCTTTTTAATCTACCATCCAACATAAAAGAAACGTAAACAAGTCTAAGTATTTATTCTTCATTAACTCTATTGAACCTCTGGAACTTCATTATGGTTGTGTTTTGCCTCTCGGACTTAGTTACCCACCTAAACTTGGACGTATTTGTTATACACATATGATTCAAACTCTTGTTATGCAAGATAGAAATTCTTTACAGGAATAGAGCAGAATTGTTGACTTCAAGTCAACACTGAATTTTGAGATTAGAATAATAAAATAAAAATTCATGAGGCACATTCATTAGCTTTTTGCACAGATAAGGACTTGCTGACAGAGTAGCATCCTTGTTAAATAAGCTCTCTCACAAATGTTGTCTGTTTCTGTCACCAGAGTAATCCTAATTTATCCAAACATATTTAATGTTCAGATATTTCATAAATAAAGGCAACAAATAATTTGTAAGCTGAAGTGCTTTCTTTGATGATGCATCCAGTATTTTTCTAGTTACTGTGTTTGGCAACCAGAAAATTACTGTTTGGATTTCCTACCAGTTTGCTATTCAACCAGTGTTTGGGGCAATTCCCAATTCTGCCCATGCCTTATTCCCTAAACAGTCCTTGCCAATATGTACAGAATATTCTTTTTCATATCAGTATAGATGAGAGTGTCTAGAGGTTATAGTCACAAGGTATTGTTTCGGCTACTTGGTTGGAAGAGAGACTTACTTATGAAGAGTATATTGAAAAGGGAGGACTATATTTTATGTTTTCAGTAAAACTTTAATTGAATCAGAATTCACACTAAAATTTATTAGACTTTCAGAATTCACAGCCTTTTGATTTATCAATCTATAGTCCTTTGCAATGTGTGAAGAGCAATATAGACTCATGAAAAACTAAAGAATCCACGTTATTAAACACTGCATGTATATATGGCTCTTCCTGAAATGAGAGTAAAGAAAGAAGAGGTAAAAAAGGAAGTAAGAGGATAAAGAAACACTAGGAAACAACGTAATTTGCTGAAAGCTTTGTGGTATCTCAGATGCAAATTCCTCTCATATGTAAAATCCCACATTTAGAAAACCAGCTGAGCCTCCTATTAGAACCAATTATTGTATCTTGCAGCTATCCCTTGTATTATCATTTGCACAAGGTTTATAAAGAACGGTTATTTCTTTGCAAAAATCTAGACCAATATATAATAACTCAGTTTCATTTCTTGACTTTCAGTGCGGTTTCTGAAAGGATTAGCTGGTATAAAAGAACTCAGTCACGATATGTTCTTCCCTTGAGACAACCCATGTTCGTTTAAGAAAGGCTTAAGTGCCCAGCTGTACACCACGAAGTCTTGTTTGCATCTCATTTAGCACAGGCTGCCAGGCTGCCTTGCACAGACTTTGGAGAGATAGAAAATAGATATGTATACTGCATTCAGAAGCAAAACAGAAGAAAAAAATCGCTTGATTCATACCAGGGAACAATTTTGGAGACCTGTAAGTATTCACATATATTTTTACCTCAGAAAAGCATATAGAATTCCCAAAGTTTATACAGAGGAATGTTTTCTAACCCAATTACATGCCCAAGCAGCTCAGCAGTTCACTGTCTGCAGTAATTTGAATCTAAAACTGAGTAACTTTTGCCCTTGTTCTGGTTACTGGTATTTTTGGAGGATACAAGCTGACTTTAGGGATTCCTAGTTTCCTTAATGTCATCTGACATCCATGATTGTGCTGGCCTGGACTTAGAGCTACTCCTTTGACCTGCTTATATTTATTTGTGGGACTGATGTTCAGTCCCAAGATTTAAACTGTACTCAATCCTCCTCTTGCCAAAAGTAACTATAATAGAGTCTAAGGTATTAAGGGTCAAAAATCCTTGCTTTTGACTGGGATTTTGCTCCTGCTATGAGGAGCAGTTCAGCAAGCTCCCTGACCTTCAGCCAGCTACAGCTGCTATGGATAGATCAGACCCACCTAGCACATGAATGATGTGTGGGAATAAGGCCAACACATATAGGAACACAAGACCATAAAGTAAGTAGAGGTCCCAACAGAAATGGTCAGAATTACTTTATTTCATATTTCAGAGCATTTATTATTATTAATATTATCTTATAAGTTGTTACAGGGCTGATGCTGTTTAAATTATGTCTAAAAGATGTGCAAATCCCAGAAAAGGATAATTCCTATCTATTCTGCTGCAGCCTGCTTTCAGCCAAGTGTGGACAGTGGTATGAGTGACAAGTCATTCTGCTCCTGCCCTTTGTGGAAATAAAACATTTGGAGAAGAAAAGCAGACCATTACACCGGACTGTGAAGACAGAGCACAAGAGAGATCTTGACCCTACAGAGTAGTAATTAAGGTGTTCACTGGGAGGACAGTGACCTAGATTTTGAAATGTTTCTGTGATGAATGTTGATTGATATTAAAGCATTGTAAGTAAAATATGTAAAACACCTCTAGATAAGGGTCAGCGCTTAGAGCTCTGTTTGCTCTGTTGTTCACCCCAGAGATTGTTTTTGCCTACTTCGTGATGTCCCCTCTTGCATTTGTGGTGTGTAGCCAAATGACTTTTATGTTCTTCTGTGTACAATGACAGTTCTAGCAAAAACGATGGCGAGTACCATTTTTATCCAATTAGTCCCTTGTCTGGTCCTTAAGGTACAATTCAAAGTTATTTGGGCTTAAATTTCCTCAACTATTGGAGAGTGCTGTGGTTGCACATCCAACTCTCTAAAGGAGATGTGACATCAAACTGATGTTCATACATAAAATTTAAAAGGCAGCTCTGTGTCCTCAGCCTTCGTTTGTGGTTTAAATATAGTCCTCATTGCCAAATTCTTCAAAATGTGTCTTTAAAAACAAACCCTCCACAGATAAGTCTGAGTTTTCAATCTCTGGGGTTGGGTGAACTTAACTGCAGGTTTGAGAAAGGCACCAAATCTCCAAAAGAGAGACCAGTCCCCCTTTTTTAAAAGCGATTCCTTTTGGCTGAATTTAGAAGACTTCCTTTTAACATGTACGTTGCAGGGGGTGATTCTGTCATCTATATTCCTACATCTTTCTGTAGGCTATTTACAAAATCAGGGTATCTAACAGAAGGTTATGCAGTGATCAGATACTTAAGCTAGACATTGCAGTGTTTATTTTTAATAAATAATTTCTGTACATGTTAAAGCTTTGTGACTAATATATATTTTATCCCTGAAATTCACAGATCTGTAGAATTTAAGAGAGAGTATCTCACAGATATCAGTGTTCCCAGCTCATCTCAGAAGAGCAGAATATCTGCTGTACATCTCACATTCCTTGGCTGCTTCTCTTCAGAAATAGCAGATCTGTATATATTTCCCATTATTACAAGACACTGCTTTAGCCAGTCAGCAGAGGGGACATTGGGTAATGCTAGGTCAGATCCTAGGGCAATTAAGAAAAACATTTTTGTTTTAAATTCAGTGCCAGGAATTCTTATTACTAGAAAATGTTCGATGGCAAAGAAATAAAACAATAATTATGTGGGTCGAATTTTACACAGAGCTAAAACAGTATTCCAGAAATATTACTGGAGATAAACAGCCAAAGGGGATTTCTGATAATTAGGTGTGATTTCCAACTGAAGAATTAAACCAAAATGATGCAGATACATTTTGCTGCCTTTTGTTAACACACAATCTAACTTCCTTTGTCTTTCCGTTTCCATTTTTTTCTGCTACTTGTTATATTTATTGTAGTGCCTTGAACTAAGCTTACTATGGGCAGAAACTAATTTCTGCTGAGGTAGAAACTGGCTTTCTATTTTATACTTGTACAGCACCCACAACATAGAGCTTAACTGAAAGGGATAAATAATAATAGTTTAATACATGACAAGATAAGAATTATGTCCAGTGTTGCAATATATCTATTACTAAGACATATAATAGTCTTTCAGAAGGTTTTCAAGATACGTAAAAAAAATATAACATCAGACAAACTTTCTACTGTCAGACTTGTACAAAATGTTTTTGATACCACTGATACTGGACTGAAAATTTTTTTTGTTGTAGGAAAGCTGCAATAAAGAAGGACTTGTAATATGCATTACAATCTGCTTCATGGTGAGACATGTCAGGTCCCTGAGAGTATCAGTTGGGACCCCCACCCTCTGCCTGATGCTCCCTGTCCTTTATTTCTGTCCTGAAGCCTGAGCTGTGGTGTAGGTGTGCCTGTCTCCTGGATGGACCCCTCAGATGTATGTCTAAGTCTGTCTCCAGCCTGTCTCCTCTGCTCCTGACCGAACTCCCTGGATGGATCCTGGACCTGGTTCATCTCTTGCTGTGTCTATGGCTGTTGAGAGACCCTGCTACCAGCCCCTGTGGGACTGTGCCCTGCTGATGAGGTGCTACTTATGCTGGGATCACCCTTGGCTCCTGGTTTGCCTTCCTGTGATGGCTGCCTTTGACTTGCTTGAGCATGTGTTTCATCTGTTTGTAGCTAGAACTGGTAATTTCAAGGGGAATTTTTTGCCAGGATTGCAAAATAAAAAAGCAGCTTTGCAGAGAGATAATAGTCTTCTGCTTGTTTAAAAAAAAAAAAAAAAAAAGGAAAAAAGAGGAGACTAGCAAAAAAAAAAGGCATATTTTTACTTGCAGAATGCTTAAGCACAACTTTTTATTGACCAATTTTTTGCTTTGCATAACTGAATACTGTCATGTTGAAACATTAGACCAAAAAAACATGTTTCCAGCTGAAAGGAAATAGTAATAGAAATAGTAATAAAATGAGCTGAGTAGTGTTTGCTGCAGTGTTCAGTATATGCTGTCCCAGGATGTGGCTGTAGCAGAAGCATTTATGAACAATTCAATATTCAGGTCTGGACAATGAGGAAAGCTGCTCTAAAGTAATTTCTTTCACCTCCAGAACCAGTGGTGTTTCTTTAGCATTTTGTTTTGCTTTTCGCTAATCAGTTTCTGCGTCAATAAGACTGGTTGCTTTGTTCTACTGGAGTTTCTGGAGTGCCCTGAGTCTTTGTGCCTGGATGTGGGCTTATGCAGGTGACTTAGAAAATGATATCCCAGCTTTGCACCACTGTTTAATTCCTGGAAGGGAAGGTCCTTGTACCAGGTCCTGTCACAGCCCATGAATATGACCACGTGTGCTCCTATTTGCCTTAATAAAACAAGAAAAGAATCTTTAGAAAGCTTACAGCAAAGGGACATGATTGTTTAGCAAAAAAGTATTTTCTTTACTGACCTCAGAAAGGTACTCAAAACACATTCCAATACAAATCTTTTGCCTGCAGAAAACTCAGACTCTGGATGAGGAATGTAAATTAAATAAAAGGCATCAATCAGGCTATGGGCAATCATCCCTTTTGAATCTATCTGTCTCAGCTGAAGCCATTAATGGCCCCAAATGTACCACCTAGTTGTTTATGACTTGGCTGCCAGAAGGTTTGTTCATTTGTTTTCTAATCTACTTTTAGGCAAGATTGATGAGGTAATCAGTGACAGTGGTGATACAAGACTGCGTACCAGCCCAGACACCTTTGCCTGAAGTAAATCGGGGATTGCTCACAGGATTCCTCCCACAGCAGGGTTGTGGGGTCAGCAACCTCCAACAGACAGACAGGAACAACCAACCTGGGACTGCCAATGTCTTCAACCACCTAAACGAAAGTTCATGGTTGCCTAATTTGTTAGCTTTGTAATGCTACCGTTTAGTTTTCGTGTACTTTGTGACCTGAGCTACGTTATGTTTGTTTCAGATGTGGTGCAAATATAGTGGAATATGAATGTACTTGATTGTGGGCATTAGCAAATTAGGTGGTGGTGAGTAATCTGTGCTTTCAGATTCTCACTGAGAACAGTTCTGAAATACTTACAGCTTAACAGATGCGTCAAGCAGAAAATAAGATATATCAAAGTGGAATATTAAACAATAATTATCTTGCAATTTGATTAAAATAAATTTCAACTGCCAATTGCTCCTCCTCCAGATTTCTCAATATCATCTCTGAGGTGAAATCTCTGAGTCTGTCTTCTAATTTGTTTGGCATTTCACATAGAAAGGAAAGATCATGTCAGAGCTAAGTAAGTCAGATGGCACTCTTACAAGATGCCATACACAATCCTGCCAAGGTCAGCAACCTACACAAATTAAGCCCCCCCCCAAAAGGTACGAACTCTAATCAATGTCAAATAAGGCTAACAAAGCAGACAAATTTTTTGTAAGTTTTTTTTCTGTAGTCTAATTGAGGATTGATTTGCGTTATAGAATATTTTCCAATGGACAGAAAAAAACACTGTATTGATTTGTTACCACATCTTACTGTTTCTAAATATCTTATATGGGTGGTTGCTACTTTGCTGCTATAGTAGGCCTATCACCGAGGAGCCAATCTTTGGCAATTTTCCATTGTGTTATGTGAGCGAGAGTTGCTTTTGACCTCTGAAGAAAAGGTAGAGGTTTCAAAAAATTTAGAAAAGTATTTTCAGCAAGATGGACACTGGGCACAGCCTGGTAACTAACATTACGCTTTATTCAATGGCTGAAACTCAATGGCATGGAGGCACTCACAGCAGGCAAGTACATTCCTTTGGGGTTTCCTAGTCCTGAGTTCCCTTTGAAGGAATACCTACATTTGCTCAGCAACCTGGGAATCAGAGCACTTGCCCAGGAAATGCAAGACTTTGGCCATCACCCTTGTTCTGGGAGATGCTGAAACCATACCTTCCTTATCTCAGAGTCTGGGGAGCACCTGGCTGCTGGATAATCTACAGTGCAGATATAACTAGATCACTGTGAGAAGACTGCAAAAAATTCATGGAGCAAGGAAGAGAAGTCATGAGGAATGGGAAAATGTCTGTTCCCAATATTATTTGTGCTTTTTATCTCATGTCTCTTAAATGGGTATGGCACAGGCAGAGCTCAGATCAGGAACCAGAATGAGAAACACTGCCTTGAAAAGGCTCTAGACATATGTGACCTCTTGTTTGCCCTCTCAGGCTAGTGCACACTGTAAGGCACCAAATGTGGACAAACTAGGTATAGACAAGGACTGAGGGTCCCATTCTGGCCTAGCAGCTGTAACAGAGGCTGCAGGTGAGGGAATCTCAGCACTTCTGGTCGAGGCACATCCAGCCCGAAAATCCAGACTGTAGGTAGATGGGATTGATTTTGGGCACTGTGACTCTAGTCCACTTGAATTTGTCCATGAACCATCGTATTTCACAAACTGTGTAATATTGTTGGACTCCATTGAAGCCCATGGGGAAAATGTTGTGAAAAAGATGTTAAAAATGCAGTTCATTACAGATACAGGCCTATTACATTGAAGCACATTAAGTGGTGAAATAAATTATTAAGAAAAATCAAAACTAACAGACAATTGCAGGCATTCTCTTGGGGAGAAATCTCTTTTCTGCTCAGCCACAAGCTCAGTAATGGTGAGACATGATCCATTTAAGGCAGTTTGAAATGTAAAAACACTCGTACTAGATCAAATTGTATGAACTCTATGCTCTAACACTGCATTAAAAAATAAATATTGCAGTGTTGTACAAGAACCACATACCCCAACTTTTCTTGTCTGGGAAAGTTCCGCACCCCTTTGTATAAAGAACTGATTTTATCACCTCAGAAAATTCTTCTGAAGCTAGTCACAGTTGTTAGGATTTTGCAAAAATACTTACGTTGTGTTTGTCCTCATTAGCAAGCTAAGAGGTGCTCCTCCTTAGCATTCAGAGCCAACTTCAACACTTCAGTGAATAGATTAATAATGAAGAGAAAATGGGAGAAAGCAGCTTTCCATCCTTTAGAGATTATTTAGATATGAAGAGATTAATAGCCGTCAGTGGGGGATCTGAACCAAGAATCTAACTTCAAAAACTTCCCAGGTGGTAATGGCACAAAGAAGTCAAAGCCAGGTTTAAATAAAAATTTTGTAGAGTCCTATGGGCAGCTCCAGCTCCTAAGATCCAAGAACCCTCACATTTTAAATGCAGATCTGAATCTTTTACAGTGCAGACCCAGCAACCTTCAGTTTAATGCAGTCAAACCAATCTTGGAATCCACATCTTTAAATTTTTTTTTTTTTAAGTTAGGTTGTTTTTTTTTTTGGTCAAACAGAAATGAGATTTATACAATTGTACGTGCTGAGGTTACTCTGCATATATGGTGATTTTCTGAATTTCTAATAACTAAAAAGTCCTGTCTGACTTCTATTACATTTGGCAAAATGATAGAGATCTCAAAAATAATTAAGCTCCAAGTTTTATGCAAATAAATGAACAGTTAGAGGAGGGAAAGTCTGTTAATTAAAGCCTGCAGTAGAAATTTATACTCTACTAGAATGTGCATGAAAAAGAAACCTGGAGCCTGGAATGAAAAACTTCATTCGGACAGCACAGTTTGTGAAAAGCAGTTCTTCAAGTGCTCACATCTGGCCAAAGTCAATCAAGCACAAGGCATAAATTTATAGGAAACCAAGCTTTATTAGCTTCAATGTTCAGAGAGAGATTTGTTTTCCTTAGTAAATAATTTATTCTTTCTTTTTTTGCAGTCTGCCGTGCCTCTGCTTTTGGCTGGGTTTGGGAGCAGTAATGCAGTAACACTGTGAGAAAGGCCAAGGCATTTCTGAGCCAGTCTGAAGCAGAAAGTCTGTGCAGTCATGTGAAAATAAATTTGTTATAAGATTTGCAGCCCAGCTTCTAAATCAAATAGGTTTTGATAATAAGCATCCATTATAGTGCATCTTGTTCCAGTCTTTCTTTGGGTTTTTTCTAGATGGCTGTCACCTTAGTGTAAGATATATTAATTCTAATTGCCTAGTCTAGGACTTTTCTCTGTCCTTGATACTTCATTTACAAAGAAACCCCTCATTGCTAGGGCTTAAACCACTTTATTCCTTCTTCACATCTCTAATTGAGAAAAAGCTTTTTCCTGATTGCTATATCACAATCTCTGCTAACTGTGCAACCATGTGTGAGAGTGTCTGCCAGGAAACTGTATAGATGTGCATATACATTTAGGCTTCATGAAGCAAAATCTATGAAATTATGGAGCTCTTTCTAAATGCTTATGTCCAAGGAAGCCAACATCACTGATGCCCAACCACAAGATTGATCAAAGTGTAGTTTGTATCAGTATTGCAAATGTACGACTGAGTCAGACAAATTTTTTTCTCCTTTCTCCTCTGTTTTTCTGCAATGCACAGTAAATCAAATTTAATGTTTGTATCATGCAAATGGTAGCCTCAGTAGCTACCATTTAAGCTTAAGAATATTTGCAGTGGGATTTCCTAAAAGGCTTCATAGAAAAAAAGGCTCATTGTTTGAAGCCCAATTCATGTTTTGGTTAAGACTGATCAAAATAGTTTATACAGATTTTCATAAGCTTTTTGCTCACACTGTGTATTATTTGGCTTAGTGATCACAGCTGAAAAGCATGATTTTAATAAAGCAGTTGAATAAGTAGATTAAAGTAAGTTGCAGGGGCTGCCTCATTCCAATGGTAAACAAAGTAAACTAGTTTAATCGAGGCAAGATAGGTTATGTATAGCATGTGTATTATCATTACTTTATTTGCTTACTGCTTTACATTCATATTTAAAGTAGCCAACATATCATAGATTATAAGAAAGATTACTTTTTAATTACCAGCTGAACTCTTTGATATGTTCTTACAATTTCTTCTGATTAAGTAAGGAGACCTGTTGCTGTAAAGTCTAATTCTAATTAGTATCCCCCAAACACCCAGGAATCAATAATTTGTTTACAAGCCCCTATAAGGAATGACTGAGCTAATCACTTTGAGTATACCCCTTGTGCAGGGACAAATCCATGCCCCTGTGAATGTCTATGCTAACTACAGATTGATTTTATTGACTCAACTATTTAACATTAGGTGAAAGAGACTGGTAATACTAGTATCTCAGGCCACGTGTGCAACAAGACATGTAAGTGCAGGGTTGAATAGGTTCCCAGGCTTGGAATTGGGAGGGAATTTTGCTCAGGGTTGTAGTGGCCACGGACTGCCAAGGATTTTGGAGGTTTTCTGGCTTTGTTAAAATCATGCAAGTGTATTCCACACAATCACATTCCTGCAAGTGCTGGAGGGAAGGTGCTGGTGACACTGGCCGTTCTTTGTCCCTGCTGCTGTGGCTTGATTCAGGCCTCCTGAACGCTGCTCTCTCTGAGCAGCCTTTGCTTCTTAGGAATCTCCAGCACATATAAGATGACAAGTGTGAGAGCATTAGCGTGGGCACATGATTACTGGCAACTTTGATATTAATCAACAAACAATCATACGTACCAACTGAACACCAATGCCATCTTTCTGAGAAAGGAACAGTCAATCTCACTGGGCAATTTGTATGTAGAGGAACTCTACTGCTTTTCCTGTAGCATTTAAAGCTTCTCCAGGGTATTTCCTTAATGAAGAGTTTAAAAACATTTGACCCCTGGCCAAAGGCCTGGTTGTGTCACTAACGCTGCAGCCCCAAATGTTTGAAAGCGAGCAACCTAGAGCTCTCGGAGTCTGAGGTGGAGCAAACAGGTCCCAGTAAAGTGTTGTATTGTGATATATTAATTTTTATTTTTTTAAAAAGTGTTTTCCAGATGAATGACTAATCTCGGACATGCGCGGGTCGCTTGGGATGCAGGTAACCATGGTAACTTTGTTGCCTAGCGACACCTGCCTTATGAGCGTGCTCCTCCTGCTCATGCCACTTCTGCGCAGCACAGCCCCGTTCAGCTGCCACCCCAGACCAGCTCCCTTGACATAGAACAAGTTGTTTTGGGTTTATCCTGCAATCCAGGAGACTAGAATTGGAGTGGGTGTATTTATCTGAAAAAAAGAAAGAGGGAGGGGACCAAACTCTGGTCTCTCTTATAGTAACATAAACCCGGTTGTGGCTTAAGGCAGGATCTGACTCAGTGTGTTGATGTAAATCCTCAGTTGTGCTGTAAGACACCAGTTTGCACAAAAGTTCATTTGGGACAGAATTTAAGGATATCAATTAGTTTCTCAGCCCAGACACAGAACAAGTGCTGACAAACTAGGGTCTGGCTCCTTTACTGGGTGAAATGCAGTATTACTTCATTTAGAAACAAGTAATGCTCATTTACGTCATTTCAGAAACAGACAATGCACCTATTTTATAAATAAGATTTAAAAATACACCTATAAAATGACTACAAGTCAGATTCTCCCAATTATGTCAATTTAATCTGAGTTAATTGCAAATTGAGAACAATAAATTTTACTGGACTTGGGTATGAAGGGCTTCTCAAATGCTGTTGTTTTATGCATGCCATGACTCACCAGCATGCAGTCTTGGTATGCAGAAGTCTGCGGTTGATGTCACAGCCTTGGGCTCTGCGTTTCAGAGCATTTTCTCAGAACAATGACTTGCAACCACTTTTCACCTGAGCATTCAGGATGGTATTTGTGGTCTAGCTGGGTTGTTTACACAAACAGGGGGACAAATTGCTTATGTAAGTCAGATACTTTTGGTGCAATCTTGTCTGTCTGTAAATAGGGATGCCCTTGTCTTCCTCCTCAACCTTCCCCTCTGCAGCACTCAACAAACCTGTTGCCTCACAATGGGAACAGACAAAAGACAGTAGTTTCTATGCTTAGAGTACTGAATTTGCCCTTCCAAGCAGTGTTCTGCTGAACAACAGCTCCTTTAGGAACTTCCTTCTGGAGTATTGATCTGTTTTCTGCCTCGGGTACATAAAGACGTGCAGTCTAGTTAATATGCTTTTGCAGTAAGTTCTTGAAAGCACCATTGTTCTCCTTCGGTTAATTCTTGCTCATGACTTCCTTGAAGTTAGTGCCACAGGTGGTGTCTCTTATGCTAAATCTTCTGAAGTAATAAAATCAGTCATCCAAAGTGCTAGATCATTAACCTGGTCCCTGGTTTGGGCTGGATCAGCTCAGACTCCTCCCAGCAGTTCCTGGGCACTATGTGGGAGTTAGTACAGAATAGAGGCTATTCCCTCTAAGCAGTTTGGAAGCAGCTACCCTGCTTTGGAGAGAAAGAGTGGTCAGTAGTGCAGACATTCTGGTCTGGCTGTTTTCAGTGTCAGAGAGAAGTTCTGGGTGTGTTTAATCTTCTGTGAAGTAGTGTAGGGCTTTACCGGGTTTATTCCAGCAAGTTGCTTACTTGCCACCTCTTGAGCAGGTTCAGCCTGATCACTTTCTGCAGAGATACAGACAAGTACGGGACTCTCATTCTGCTACATTTCCTCAGATCCGTTCAGAAAATCAGAAACTTGCAAAAACTATGTCAACAGTTAGGGTGCAGATGTTGGCAGTTAAGGTGCAGATGTTCTTCAAATGATATCTTTTACGGTGAACAATAATGTTTCAGGGTGCTTTCCCATTTCTATGGGGATGCTAGACTAGAAAGGACCACCTAGATCTACTGAGTGATGTTCATCTGCATTTATCTGTTAATTCTTGTGTTGTAATTAGATTGTTAGCAGTAGGGGGCTTGTAAAGTACATAGCAAATAGATGTATGATTCAAGACTGCAAATAAGCTCTACAGTTCAGTAAGTAAGGAAATAGCAGTGACCTTAGCCAAACTGGTGCTGTTGTCCTTGTACAGCGAGAAAAGAAGGGACATCTTGCTCATATAGAATCTTGTCCAGAATCTTTGTAAGAGGTTCATTTCTCTTTCATTTCTGTGCCTTTTCCAGAGCCTATTGAAACTTTTAATTGTTTTTCTTTTTCTCCTTATTTTCCATTGTAATTGCATGTCAGGACTACTCTCAAATTACACCTTTCCTCTCTTTCTGCCTGTATATCCTATGTTTAGCATTAGAGTTGTATTTTTTTCTTTCTACATGCTATTCCTTGTAAAAGGCTTCCTGGTTGAATATAATTTGTTTTTCTGTGTTAATTTAGGATAATAGTTCCCCTTGCCCCATTTGCAGCCCACACACTGATGCAACTTCCCCTTGTTTTGTTCCCAGATAAGTATTGCCACAGTATTTTAATAAAATGATGTAGGACTCTGTTTACAAAAGAGTGCTTCTGTGGTATCTTACTGCTTTCACAGGAAGCTTAACAGCTTGCAGAACAGTAAGTGGCAAATGTTTAGTGCAACATTATGCCAACTTGAGGACAAACTGTTCCTCTCAGGAATGTTTTCAGGCTTAAATGAGAGGAAAATCCCCCTTGCAGAATGTGAATTCTTGGAGGGGGCGGGGAGTGACTGCCACTTCTTTGCCTTGCCAGCCCCTCCAGTTCTCAAGCACCTTCCAAGGCTTTTTTAAATCAGCTGTAGCATGTGTTCAGCAGCAAGGAATGATAAAGCTGTGACTGGCTTTTCCAGAGGAGCGAGGATTCCTCTTTCGTGGATGAGGCAGTAAATCTTCCAGCCTGCCTCAGACTGCAAACGTTGGCTTGTGCCCACAGATGCTGGGAGGGTACTGGGAAGGGCGACATGAGGCCATGGCAAAACTGTTAATGTGAGTAAGCAAAGACTAGCAACATAGCTGAAAATAATGTAAGAACAATTCCGATCTTAAACAGTGATGAGTCAGATGGAAATATGTGGCACTTCAGCCACTGATGCGAGTCACTCATGAAAATAAGTGGATATTAATGAATTAATGATTAGTTTGACTAAACAGTGAAAGGAGTTGAATTTAATACCGTTCTCTCTGTTAAGTGGTAAGAAATCTTTGGCAAGTGGGCTCTGCCCGTCAGCGGTATTCTTCATCTCTGGCTTTTCTGTGGCTCTTGGGTCCTGGATTCAATAAAAGGGAACTGCGTGGCCATTATCTGTAAGTGGATCCAGAACTTCCAGATGGGTGGCTGAGCTATACAGTGTGCTGGAGCCTGAAGGCATAAGGAAATGCATTGTGGCCTTTCTATTTTATATTCAGTCTTTGGGGCAAGGCAGCACTTGGGTGCTGTAAAGCTGACAAGGTGCTCAGCTGATGCTGTGAATTTACCATAGGGAAAGTACAGTGAGCTGCAACTCATGGCTCTCAAAGTTCCAGCAGTGCCTGAAGACTTTGTAAAGTCTGAATGAATATCAGCCCTGGATGCCCCGGTCCTCCACCTCAGGAATATGGTCTAATAAGGAGGGAAAAGTGGAATAGAATGAAAAACTTGTCAGATGAAACCTGTGATCTGATAAAGAAATGCCATTCTTCACTCTAGTAAGGGATGTCTCCAGTAAATCATGGGAAATATAGTCTAGTCAGGAAGCTTCATAGGACACAAACAGTTCCTAGATCACAAGGCTCCTGAAGCCATAGTTAGAGCTCAGTATGTAGCAAAGAACATTTTTACATTCATGATTAAGTGAATTATTGTGTTTCAGTTTTTTTCTATGGAACATCCAGATTTTGTGGAAAATATGTTTGCCATGAAAAGCTGTTTTAACACAATTTCTCCTTCATACGTATAAATAGGCTTCAGTTATGTCTGATCAAGGGGGCAGGAACATTCCCCGGGAAGACCCGCAGCCCAGGTTGGGGCGCTGCTGGTGTGCAGAGGGACAGTGTTCTGGCCCAGGTGCCCAGGTTGCCTTCAGGTGGAGGCTGGGGGGAGCTGAGGCACTCCCCGTTTTCAACTGGGTAAGGATTTAGACAGGGTCAGCATGTGCTTTCAGACCTGCTCGCTGGAAAGTGTCCCACAGCTTAAGCAGCCAGAAAGCACCACTAGGTGACTTGGCCATGAGTTGCAAACTTGATAAGCAAATTACCTTTGCAAACCAGCAACAGCTGAAGACTTTCTAGAGAAGGTACACTGGCCAGAGATAGACCGAGAAGATCAATTTACATGATAATAAAAAAGTTCAGAAAGAGGCATTTCAGTGCTGCAAAATTTTTACCTTCATGTAGAATTAAATATGTTTGGGTTTTTTCCATGAAAAAGAACCATTTTTCTGCACAACAGACATTAGTCATTCTATGTTTCAAAACTGACAGGCAAAATTGTTAGGCAGGTGAATTTCAGAAGGCCAGTACATGAAGAAGTGGTAGGTTTATACGGAAAGGATTTTAGTTTTTCAAGCACATAGAAGCATTTTGGGGAAGGAAGAACTAACTAGAAGATCCTCCTTGATACCTCTGGAACTAGACTGTGGACATGGAGTTTGGCAAGCTTTTGAGGGATTATCTGAAAAGGCCGAAAGATCCTTTAAATCATGTGGAAATACTTCTTCAAATGGAAATATTGCCTTAGTAAAGAAAAAGGAAAGAGCACGGATGATGAAATGTTTGCTTTATATGTAAGAGGAGGTACTGAGAAATGTAAAGAAAACATTACATTATGACATTTGATCCATCTTTCATGTGGATTTCCAGCACCAATAGCTGTTTAAAGTTTGTTTGTTTGTTTGTTTGTTTTCTTTTCTTTTCCAAGTGATTGGATTATGCCTGTGTTGAGTGATAGGAAGCTTCATAATGAGGATATATGATATGGCATGTACTTCTCCCTTACATCCTTGGCAGCAGTTAGTCTGTATTTACAAAAAGAAAAGACTGGACAATTAAAAACTGGGTTCAAGATCTTCATTATGAGAAAGTGAAGATTAAAAGAACAGTAGCTTTGATTATAGTATTATGTCTCTGTAAATTAACATCACGTGTCTGAAGCTTCATTAGGCACAAAAATGTCAAAGATGGAGGCATTGTCATAATGTTATTTTGCTCACTAAAAACTAACAATATGTTTTATTCTCATAGAAAATTAATTTCTAACAATGTTTCTTTCTTTGTGGCAGTTTTGCAATGTCTGCACCAACTCGTGCAACAAAATCAGAACAAATATGCTAGTAAAATAAATTTATTGGTTTGTTTTTTTTTTTTCTTTAGTATCTTCTACAAGCAGTATCCACATTCCTGCATCCTAGATTCACTTACACATGACATTAAGACTCCAAAGCAGGACTGCAGGAAGCAACAGTAATCTGAAAGCAGCAAAAGTCAGTAAGTTTTTACACTGTTTTTTCCTCATTTTTATTAGAAATGGTTGTGTGAAATTTCTACGCCTGGCACTCATTTATCTCCCATGTAAAATTATCATCGATATGTGTGTGAAAATAGTATTTTTCATGACAGTCTACTGCAGCGTCATGTATACCTTTATGATGTTCATGGAAAAAGAATTCATTTATGCTGTTAGTAATAACTAATAGATGTTTTATTGCCCTTCAAAGATGAAAATCATCAAATGAATGCAAAAAAGTGGGGGTGTTATGAATAATTCTCAAAGAATAGAAATCCTGTTTTCATGCAAATATTTATTTTCATAATAATAAAAATGAGAGCCATAATAAAAAAATCCCCTTGTAACTACAGCATAAAAAGAGAATGCTTTTCTCAAGGAATGTTTCCACAAAGCAACAAAGGTTCTCTGAAAGAACCATATTCAGTGCACAGTAGTGGATTTGATTCAGATAAGTAAAACCAATTACTAATAGTAATTTCTTGAACAGGTTAGTTAGAGGTGCCTCTTGTGTGCAGTAGCTTCCCTGACCCACAAACTAATACAGCAATGAGATAGTATAGGCAATCTGCATCAAGCCACTTCTGATAAAACTCCTGATTTTAGTGGGTTAAAGGCATTTCAGTAGCATGAAGGGCTTTTGGAAAGAAGGAATCACATAGGAATCCACAGTATTGCCTTTTAAATTTTGATATTGAAGCTATTTATTAGCTCCAGGCACAGGATGTCTGGTGCAAGCCATAACAAGGTCTCAGGGTTGTACAGTGAAAAATCTGTTTTCCTAAATATTCATAAAAGAATTTAATACAAAAGGCTATCAGCCAAAAGTTTGTATCCTTATAAAACTTTATAAGTCTCAAATATTTCCTGTGTTCCATGGTTGTATCGAATCCCCTTGACTGATTAAATAGGTTCACAGGTTAACGACCCCTAAGAAAGCTTTGTTTTTCATCACATTCCTGGAGTATTTGGTTTCTTTTATGTTCTCAATTAGGGTTAGTTATGAGACTGAAAAGAGGAGCTGAAATGAAGAACATCTGCCTGAAGGCAGCCAAGCACAAACTGCAGGCAAACCCAGAAAAACAGGCTGAAGATACGGACAGACCAGAATGGACGTAGCCATGACAGATGAGTCACCTAGTTCAATAAAGAGCAAACCTGAGATAGAGACCGTTATAGCTATCCATAGATTAAAACAGAATTAATAAACCCCCTCAGAACAATGCAAAAAGCTTTCAGGTATGGTCAGTGGTGTGTTGGAAATGATGCTTTTAAACAGGCATTAAACATAAACAGCAAATATCAAAGCTTCTTAAATTGTCCAAAAGAAAACATAATGTTGTGTTTTCAATCCTTGGAGCAATTGACTGGCAGGGACAGAAACACAGTGTTCTTTGAGGGGGGTCATCCTGCCCCTAGAACTGCATTATAACTATAAACAAAAGAGCTGAAACAGGCTAAGTAAACAAGGCTAGAAACAGTTTCTTCTCTTAAAATCCAAATACAAATTAAAGTACATTGAGGAAAGAATTTTGTTTCATTTATTCTCTGCTGTCCTGCCATTGCCTAGTAACATTTTCAAACAGTGCTGGCTACCACTTGGAGTCAGAATTTGTAGGTGGACTGACTTTCTTCCCTTAAAGAAAATATTGGCTTTTTGGTGAAAAATTGGATGCTGAAGGTCTGAGCCTGACCTCATCAATTTTCAACCTCAAACTTTTATGTTTAAAACTATGGTTTATTATATGGAATGCTACTTTCCTGCCTTGTGGGAACTGCAGCTCACTTGCTCGTATCCCATTATCTTTCATGATTTTAAATGAAAATGCAACATCTCACTGTTATGGTTTAACCCCAGC
>VZTQ01006255.1:0-27686 GCA_013400755.1 Pelecanoides urinatrix | reverse complement strand
ATCAATCCTAGTGTGTTTCTTTAAACCATTATCATGATACAGAGTAGAAATATCTATGCTATTCAGAACTGTATCAGGAAATGTTTGTTACGTATGACAGACTCATAGTGCTGTTATAACAATGTAAGAGTGAGTTTCCCCACCAAATCAGAGTGCCTTTTAATATTAAAATGACTACTAATCTAAATGACTAATGACTAATGACATAATCTAAATGACTAATCTAAATGACTACTAATAAAGTGGGATGTACGCTTATTTCCATTGTAAAAAAGTAGTAGCTATATAGCAATTTGTCCATTTGGGAGTTTAATAGAGATTAATATTAATTTTGCCTTTAATTCCATTAAAAAAAAACCAAACAACTTGTACCTAATGACATTGTTTCAGTGGAATTAATTATCTCAGAGTAGCACATTAGAATTATTTTTCCAAATTTCATTTTAACAAAAATACGTGTTGTTAATTGTTCAGAATGACTTGCAGAACAGAAAGCTCACTATATTAATAGTGAGGATGAAGTTATCGATGTACTATGTGATTTGACATAAAAAATTACTATTAGCATAATGAAAACTGCAATTAGGAATCATCAAATTGGTACAGTATCTCACTGCATCTTTGTTTCATTTATTTTTTTAGTTACACTTGAGAAGGAACATTACAAAAGACAAGCCAGAAAGAGGAGGAAATGAACCTAAGGTGAACAAGAGTGATTTATTTCAAGAATAGAAAACTGGTCATTGACACAAAGGAGGATGTAATGCTTTGCTTTATCTTGTTGCAGAAGGTCAGTGCAGAGAGAAGATTTCTGAAGAGGGAACAACCTACATTGTCAGGCTTCTGCTTAAACCATGGAAGTGTCTTCAGTTCATGGCTTGCAACTGTGAATAAATTAGAATCATTAAGGCTTAGATTTTGAAAAGGAAGCAAGAATACATGCTTATATGATGTCTACTTGCAAATAATCGGGGAAAAAAAAACAGTAATGTGCAGAGGTGAATATATAGAAAAGTAAAAGGGATGCGTTTTGCACTCAGTTGTTTAAAAGAATGTTCCTAAGGTCCTTTTATAGAACAAAACAGTGGTGATGTATTAGCAAATGAAGAAAACTATTTAAATGCTGTGGCTTGCAGCAAAATGAAATGGAATCCCTTCAAAAGCCTGTTTCTGTTTTCTAAAAGAAAACAGCAACTGTCCTGCTCCCCACTTGAAAGAGAAATTCCAGCAGTTCTGCTGCTCAGTCAGTGTTCTTCTAATTAGATTTTGGCACAGTCATTCACAGTCAGGACATGCAGTATATACCCCGTTACAGAGGGTAGGATGAAACTTTCATACTTTTGAGTATGAACGTTTTTAACAATGCCAGTATTTAGATGTTTCGATCAAAATCAAAATACAAGTTAACACCACTGCAAGATGGGCTGGTAATCTCAATTTTTCTTGCATCATAGTCAGCCAGAAAACCACTATTTAACAACTCTCTAGTGACAGTTTGTTTCTCTACTGAATAAAAACAATAGTGTAGCATCCACTTGTTTCATTTTCACTAAAAATATAAAGAATATACTTATATTAAATAATTCCACTTCTGAAAATGGACTGGAAAAACAACTTCTAAAATTAAACATTCTATTTTAGAGGACAAAGTATTCCAGTTCTATATATGCTGTATACGTAAGACAGACATGAAGTATGGATCAATAAAACATAGTAATTGTCCATCAAAAGTATGAAGATAAACCTAAAAGCTGTGCAGTGAAGCATGGAAAGACCTATCTTTTGTTCTTGAAGGTCACAGGGAAAAATAAGTACTTCAAAATAGTAGAACAAATGTTTGAGTTTATGCAAGAGACTGACAATACCACAATTGAATTGTCTAGTTTATACTACTAGCAGGAGATATGAAAATTCATTTAGGTTCAGTCTATCGCATATTAGCAGGTGGTGGATGAACAAAGATTGATATGGATAAGAAAAAAGAATGCTGGCTTCAAATCATGCCCACACTGATTTGTTATACAGTACCACTGCAGTAACACTTCAAGCAGTTCAATTTCAAATGGATCATGGGAGGGATTAGTAAGAAAAAGCTTGTCTTTGAGCCTGTATGTTTCTTAAGAGTTGTTTAAAAATAAAACAAAACAACAACAAAAAAAATCAAACCCCCACCAAACGTTGTCAGGTAAAGTAATCTGTTTATTATCAAGAAACCACTTATCACTTCTCTACTGAGGTCTGCTAGGCTACAGATGAGGGGCATAAGCCATGGATCAGCACCTTTTTTATTAGTAAAACAGAATAGAAAGATGGCTTATGTCCTCAAAGCTTACGACAGGGAAGAGAGAGCCGAGTTTACACTAAATTCCGTTGTTACTGAAATACCCTACATACCTAAAACCTAAACAATTAATACAAAGTCCCACTCAACCAACTTTCTAGTCCTGAACATATCCAACCTACAGATAAGACTACAACCGTAACTTCCAATTCAGTGCATTTTCTTTTATTAGCAGCAAAGGGCATTACGTGCTATAAAGTACATTCAGCACTCAACGCTACAAAACAGAGCTGATGGACCCTCTCAGCTTTCCCGAGGTCTGCTGGGCCACTTGTTATCAAAATTATGTCTATGCCAGAGGAGAGCTGTGCTCTCTTGCTCTGTAACATTTGAAGTTCTCTTTTTCTAGTTGTTTTTTTCCCCTCTGGCTTTAATCTGTGATTATAAAAATATGACAGAGCTCTGCACCATTAATTGCTTTTCAGTGTGGCTTTTAAACCCTTCAGAGATGGGTATATTTTTAGCTGTCGAGGTAGCAGCCACATTACCTGCTGAAAGACATGGCCCTTTAGCAATTTGGAAAGGTGAGGCAAGAGATACCTTAGTGGGAAAATGATGTCCAAGATAGATCCCTCAGATTCTTCAGAACCACATACTATGCCCTCTAGGAAACACAAACTCCATTTTTTCTGTTGCCATAGCAGAACTAACAATTTGAGGATTTTGACTAAATACTTCTGGTGTCCTAATATCTGTCTAATGTTTAACTAAAGCATACCTTTAGGGCAATGAAAGCAACAACAGGAGGGAGGGGAAAAGTAACAAGTCGAGAACAGTTGTTCTGTACTGCCTAAATTCTCTGAGAAAAGTGGCCTTGAACTTCTCTTTATATTCTATGCTGAGGAGTCAAGCTCTTCCTTCCTTCCTTCCTTCCTCTCCCTCTAAAAAAGAGGAATCTCAAATTATACTCCTGGAGAGGACTGGATTTTTAGTTTTAACACTATGTGGAAATTCTTGTAAAGGACAGTCTATACAGGCAGTTCCTTCCAGTGACCAAACCCTAGATCTTTATTCTTACTGGCATTATCAAAAAATGCCAATCCAACATATATGTTCTTTCTTTTCTGAAGTACACTTATTAAATGACCACACTGTGAATTCTTCCATATTACTGAGAAATTAATGTTTTGCTTAGAGGATTGCTCATGCACAGAACCTGCATGTTAAAGAGACAATCAAATAACAAGGAAAGTAGCTGTTTTTTTTCCCTCAAGTAGCAATCCCCTACTCTCATACATACAATAAGAGCTGTTCAGTTTTCCTTTGCACTGTATAAGCAGACGAGCGTATGGCTCAGTCTCCAATCTTCTGGTGAATGTTATTTCTCAGTTCTGCTGAATGATTTAATTCTAAATGTTTAGGGTTTGTGGGTCTTTGTGTGAGATACTGTGAAAATAAGAGAGAGCTCTCTAGAATCATGCAATTAAAGATCTCTTTGATATGAAAGGATCCTCCACTATTATAGTTAAAAGGAATGGAAATATAGTAGCTTTGCTTCTGCAGAGTATATTGATGAGTTGCTTTCAAGAGCAACAGGTTGACAATAAATACCTCATTAGATGGGTAGTATGACAGTTTCATTTGTACTCACTTACAAACACTGAATGATGTGAAGACAATCAGTTTGGTTGTAGAATAAATCGTCTGAAATTTATTACTGAATTCAGAAACCGATATGAGAGGAACATCATGTGTGAAAAATGTGCTGCTCCTTAACTTTAATTTCCGTGTGACTCCACTAAGTATTGAAACTTCAGAAAAAGTTTGTGCAAGGATAAAAATATATGATCAAAAGTCTAACAACAATAAACATATGTAACAGTTCTAATACCAAACCTTAAGAAAACATTCCAATTTACTATAAAGTGAGGTGCAGTTAAGTGAGTTGTGAAACTGAAGAATAACATAAGTAATTATGACATTTCTGGTAATTTACCATTCATGAAAAAGAGACCAGCTAAGAGAGACTTTCCTAGGGAAAAAATATTTTGCCAGATTTTCATTATTATACAAGGTTCAAATTCATGTCTGTCCTAGATAGGTTTGAGCAATTTGCACAAGGCATGATCAAAGTCCTTACGGAATTAAAAAAGTATAATACTGAGTAAAGGTGTTATTAGGTTCACTTTTACCTCTGACGTGACAATTACAACTATATCAATGCAATCCTTAGTTAAAAATTTGTCAGTGAAAGGCATCCTGCAGAAAACTAGTTCTAGGATTGCAAGTTATGAAATCTCTAATCAACAGCTCCTGACGCAGTATGCTGAACGGAGCATAAAAGCAATGATGTACAAATGCACAGCTAATAGAGCTAATTCTTTGCTCTAGAATTAGTGTCAAGCAAAAGCAAACAGTTCAAGTAGTTCATGTTACTGCAAGATTGTAGTCTTGCTAATAATTCAATAGGCTGTTCTAATTGCTACAGCTCAGCATAGAGTTTCTCTCAGTTCACGGTCCCTTCAGCCCTCAACCACATAACCTGATACTTTTCCACTGAGCTACCGAGTAATGAAGGGCAGGAGAGAGAGTTGGGTTTTGTTGATGATGCTGATCTTTTTAAAAATGAGGTTACTTACAGATGATGCTCCACTTCAACTTATTATGCATTGACAGACTGGAAACATCAGTCAAAATACTTTAAGCCTTTTTTGTAAATCAAAATCAGCTCTGATAGGAACAGAAGTAGCTCTGCTGAGATCAGCTGCTGGCAATACATTTGAGCACTGTGTTATGAAACAGGATTCAGATACAAAATAATGACTAACATTCTCAGCTGAAATGTGAATTTCCTTGGTTTGTTTTTGTTTTGTTTTTTTCCCCCGAGTTTAAATGAAAAAAATACATACAGTGTTCTCGGAATAAAAAGGTTTGAAACAGTTCAGTCAATGGGCATTGCCATTTCAGAAATCAATAACAATCTCAAGCAGAAGTTACAAAACGCATCACTTTTAACAACTGATATTCTCTCATCTCATCGTGGCATAAAAAAAGGAACTTTTACCAAAAGTGTAATACTGTGCTAGGTTGCTTTAGTTGGCTTTAAACAGCTGCACTAAAGGAGTACCAGAAGCATGGAAGAGTGTCAAGCATTGACCTTCCTATAGGCCTTCCTGTCTTAAACTTCAGAGACCAGACAATATGCACAACAGTGAGAGAAGATGCATGTTTCCAGAAGCGGCATTTTGAGTAAAATCCTTCTGTCGAGAAAATACATCCAGAATATGATATCGGAATATTTTTCCCTTCACTTGAGGTTAATAATAGTACCTGTAATTTGAGACTCTCACAAAATAATACGTAAAGAATATAAAAAATTAATTTTCCTGTTAGTATCTGTTCTGACTAAAGTAGCCTCATACAAACAGGATGCATAATCAGAATTTCAAAATAGATAGCATGACTACAGATTATGCAAGGAAAATCTTTTTAGGCACGGTTTGGACCAAATACTGAACTTTAAATTCAATAGAAGTGTAGCTTTGTCATTAATTTTGACAGATGTTTGACCACTACTGTAATAATATAAAATGGGGGCGGGGGATTTTAAATCTGTGTTTTGGAACTTTTACATAATGTGTATTTGTACAGTGACCAAAACAGTCTAGCTGTAGTCATTAGGCAGTGCTTCATTAAAAAATAAATAGTAGGACTCTTTAAAAATTGTGTTAAGGAACAACACAGTTGTAAGAAGTACAGCTGGATGTTACTGGAAGCCTACTAATGATGACCAGGCTTCCTTTGTCACCCCAACCCACATGAATCCTTATGATGGTTTTTAATCACATGATGCTTTCATCACTATAACTTACATGAATGTATATACTATGCTACACTTTGGATAATGTATTAGCTTAAAAATCAACAGAATATCTACACAAACACATACATAAAGATCCTACAAAGTTGCTATAAATTTTCAAAATATCCCCAAGAACAGCAATGAGTCATGCATCTCCAACTGGGGTATCATTCAGCAGACAAAAGTTGTACCTGCTTGAGAATCTTAACCCTTGCTTGCATTAGAAGTCATTCTCCTAAAATGCTGAAGACAGTTTATAGGCCATACTCAATAGATAGGTAAATTAGCTTGATTTTCTAATTTAAAAAAAAAAAAAAAGAGAGAGAGAGAACATATGTAGAACTCCAGAAAAGCCTTAAAAGAACTAAAAAGCCATCTGACAACAGTGCACTTTCAGTAGGGCTGGTCTCCTTGAATACAAGAGAGGCCTGGTTGTTAAATAAAGGGAAACAAAGCAGAAAACATTTAAGTAGTGCTTTAGTGTACTTTTATTACAAGATTAATTTCAAATACAGTATATTATGTATTTGCAAAAACACCATTAGCCTGACCATTTTATGCTAATAGTAACTGACATTTTATCATGATTTTAGATAGGCATAAAAGAACAGCGAGGAACCCAAGGAAGCTCAAAAAGCTCAAAAATATAAAAAATTGCAGCTTCCCATAAAGTATGTTTACCTAATCCAGTGACTCTTGTTCCCATACTGGGCATTTAAACAATAGTATTTGAAGAGCCAGTTAGTGTAAGCCATGAATCATAAGTCAGAAAACAATTATCTCTGACCCAGACATCTGCTTTCTTGTGAGGGGTAGCAGAGCAACTGAGAAATTCTACTGTCCTTTGGGTGAATCAACAGCTAGAGATGTAACAGGTTTAGAAAGATACACCAGAAAAATAGCATGTAATCTATTTCTTTCAATACAGATACCGCTGCCTTTTTTCTATGTCCTTTTTAGAGATACACATGATGACATTCTTATTTTGATATTTTTTGCTAATCTTGATATGAAATCAAACAGATCAGTTAAATGACACCTTCTGAGAAAGAACCACCAAGAGAAGGAAAAAAAAAAAAAAAATCACCTTACTTAAATGTCTTTACTTCACTGGAATTGTTTGTAGTGGAAAAGTAGTCTAAAAGGTCACTATACACAATCTTCAATTCTTCTCTCTCAGCCCCAAATGGTCTTCCAGCCAAATGCTTTATATCTCCTAAAAAATCTGACTTTAGAAAACAGAACAATTTTAACTGAAAAAGGAAACAATGATGAAAAAAGTTGCTTAAAGAAAGTAAAAATACTTTAAAAATACAGTAAGGCAGTTCCCATGATATTTTTGTTGGTGATGGCGTTGAAATGACACCTGTGTGTTTTGATTTTTACATTAAGTTGATCTCTTTTCTACGTTTACTTTCCATGAATATTCTTGCTCTTTTAATGAATATTCGTAAGTGTGTGGAACTGCAGTTGTAATGAAGCCAATAGGTATTTGCCATTTACTTCTAGAAGGCAATATCAGTAAGAACTACAGATACATTCAGCCTAGCATTTTGTTTTTAACAATGGGCAGATGAGGAAGGTAGGTACCCGTAGGTAAGAGTGTAAGACAGGGATATACCGATGATTGAATTCTTCTTGTACAACCTTTCTATATTTTGGTAGCCACTCAGCCTCTGGACAAGAACAGCAGTCCAATAGATTATTAGAAATTATTTGCAAAAGTTTTTTTAGAATTACTTTACCTTAGGATTCCCCTTCTCCTCCATAACTGGTGGATAAATGCAGTGGAAAAGAAAGTGGCTATGGCAAAGAGTTTACAATATTTTTGTAAGCTTTCATATTATAAATCTGGTGCTAGCAGTTTTGCATCCCCACAGAGAAGCATTCCATTTGAACTAACTAGACAATCAACCACATGCAACTTCAACAAATTGCTCACAAGCAAGCAATGAGAGCTAGAGTAATATTTGCACATGTTGCAAACTTTCAAATAACTGAGAGGTCCTGATTTTCATAGATATACAGTATTAAATGGCTAGTAGATGACTTCTTACACTACGGATAGCATTTTCAACTCTTAAGTTTCAGTACTATAGTGAGATATGAAGTATTCAGGAGAATGCAAATAACTGAAATTGCCCATGTATACTTTATTTATTATAAGATATATCTATTTTAATGTAAAAAGGGGAGAAAGAGAGAAAGACCTAATATAAGCAAAGATTTTGTCTGGGTTTTATTTTATCCTATGCGGTGTAACTTTACCAAATTCCTTCCCCCTTTTTTTCTTTTAAAAAACAATTTTCTTTAAGTCTGCTGTACTGTACATGCAACAGCAAAAATCATGGACCTAAACAATATATGAATAAGAACTACCAGTATCTAGATATAAATCAAGCATGTATTTCAGCGCTTTTCTAAACTGGTCATTTCATTCTGTCCTAAACAAATTTAAACGTTGATTTCTTTTCTTTTCAGTCCTGGACAGGCTTTGGCTGTTTGATCACCATAATTTAGGAGAGATTGAAAGAGACATCCTAATGAGGAATTCTGCAATGGCTGCTTGCCAAGAAATCAATCAAGTATCTCTTTCAAAGTCCATCACTAACCTCATTAAAATAGTGAGAAATGAAGCTGTGACTTTCTCAACCTCATTCCCTACAGGCTTCTGACGCATTGAAGGGCTAATACTGAGGAACGCTAACTCTGCATGCCCCAGACATGCACTAACAGGTCACTGGCTAGGGTCAAAGATACTATGGATCTAATAAGGTCACACAGACGAAAATGGCTATAGGGGTAATACCCCTTTAAAGACTTATATTATCTGCATGTAGTTTGCTACATAAAAAATCAAGTGAATTTAAGAAAAAGTCAGCTTCACCTTTCAGGCTCCCAGCCTTTATCTGGCTGCCAGTTACTACCATGATGATTCGTCCTAATGAGTAGTAAACAACTGTTAGTAAGTGCCCTGAATCAGCATAGCAAGAGGCAAACAGACTGGCAGAAGCCTTTGTTTAAAGCACAGGCACTCTAGAAGATAAGAAACCCCAAAGGAAGTGATAAGAATGAACACTACGTATCTGGCACATTATAATTGTGTTCTATTCACTGGCTGCTGCAAGCAGGCATATATAAAGCTTGCTACGACCTCTCTCGTATTCTGCATACCATTGTCAGATCACCTCCTGTTCTATCCCACGTGATCACATGGATATGACTTCTCTTTAAAATTTCATACATGGTGCCACACTTCCAAGAGGAATAATAGAATTTATTTTCTAATAACAGCATTAAACCTGCAAACTACAGAAGAAATTGTCAAACAATTGGTATATACCANGTCCCAACCAAAACCAGCACAATACCAACAAAATCTCAAAGACCAACTTTCCTGAACTGTATAGCACCAAATGCCTGCTGTAATTATTGCAGCACTCCAAACTAAAAGATTTTTCAATACGTATGTTATAAAATGTCTGTTCATCCACCAACTCTTAATCTTCTGAAAAAGTTCCCTAGCCTCCAGAGCCTTAATAATTTTTCTTATAGATGAAGTCATAATAAATTAAGAATTAGTGGTTTGATTAAAGACTTTTTAAGATGAAAAATGTTCTTTTTTTTGTGATTATAATGTTCATTCAATATGACATCAACTCACTTGCTGAGGTCCAGCACAAGGCCTATGCTGTATTTAAGACATACTTAATCCCACAAGGCTCTCCTTGCATAAATCAGCTTGTTCTCCACATCTTGCAGCATTAAATCATGAGTGAACAATGTTATCAAGAGTTAGAATTAGACATCAATTCACTTAATGGAAGCATCTAAACATCAGTCACAGAAATATTATCATATTACCAACCTATGACATATATGACATATCATGAATCATAATGAAGATTCAAAGGTTTCAAGTATATGCTCCCTGAGCCACAAATTCTTGACAGGCTTCTGAACATTTTGAATATTAATAGTCAATATAATAAGAATCAGCACAACTTAACTGTGCTGTTATCCTGAGAAGAATATGCTAAATTCAATATGTTTCAGAGAAGCTCTCTTAAAAATTAATAAAATAGTTTGATCTTTCAATAGGAGTATTTCCTACTTAGGAGAATTTTTTTTTTTTAATTACAATAAGAAACACTATACAAGAGATTAATCAACGTTAATCCCACACAATGAAATGACACAAGTTAAAGAAAAGTATAAAGTGGCAGATACATATTTTGCTGTTTAGTTGGTTTAACTAAATTTAATCTGGGCATCACATTCTGACCAGCCCAGTTGTGATATAGTATTTCACAAGAGAAGGACGCAGGCGTAAGTGGGTCCCAAAACTCTTTTCCGTACTGATAAAAGAGAGAAGCTCTTAGAAGAAGGTGAGAATTTCATCTTCTCAGCACATGTACATCCAATGAAACTATCACAAGAAACTTAAAATTTAAGGCTAAATCTTAAGCATTAAAAATGTGTGTGCATGTGTGTGTTAAATTCTCTTTTTGATCAGTTATTCAATAATAATCAGCATACTTTGTTTTCTGGTTCAAAACCAAGCTGGTGGGACAACTCTACTTGCATTATTTATAATTAGCTTAGTGGTACAATTTTAAAAATCTCTCTTTCTCTCTCTTTGAAATAAAGATGCAATAACCCAGAAACAACACACAAAAATTATCTATGCGTAACTGCAGCTGCAGGAATTACTGGGATTCAGATATCTTTACCATAGCTGAGGTAGAGGGTCATAAGCTATGTTTTACCTCCCAATGAAGTTAAAAACAGAACTCTCTGATTTCACAGTACTATGAATAAAACTATAGTGAAAATTGCTCAACAATACCTTCCAGAACAGCATGGATCCCAGTGTCCTTACTGGCATTGCTGTTGCTATAATTATTTTTTTATTATTATTTTGTTTGGAGTAGTCTTCAGAACTTCAGTCACAGGAAATTATACAAGTGCATAATATACTGTATGAGAAGAAAATATTTGAAAAAACTTAGACGAGGCTCAAGAAAAGCATCTGCAGAAATATTTAGGTGAAAACTGGGAGCCCAGCTTTCAAATTATCCTGAAATCTCTACTGAAGTTTCATTTAACACTAAAGGTACTCACACTAGAAAGAAACATCAGTTTTTCACTGTACAGGTCTCCAAAGATTTGAATACCTAAATGTAACTCAGTTTCAATAGCATTGCTCAGCAGCTTTTCACATATATGCCTAGCTTGAATTGATTTTCATAAGCTGTTCCTAGTTTGAATTCCTTTTCATAATTCTGTTCCAAGGGACATGAAAGGATTACACATGCTTAGAAGCATTTCTAAAATTGTTAATTTTCCAGGTTAAAAAGGGTTTTTTCCTGTTTACTGAAATTGGGCCTTTAATTTTTTGTTGTGCCACTACTATGAGGTATGTACCAGTATTTGGGGAACAATTTAAACAGCATGAGAGATTCCTCACCCTCTCCCTTGCTCCTTTCTCTCTATCATGATGGTTAGGGCATCCTTGAGAACCACATGCCACGAAGATGAACATCTTTGGTCAAAACTGAAAAATGAACTGGACCTCTCATATCACAATTAATTACTATAGTATCATAGTGACCATTTTGAGAAAGGAAAGCCCTGTTTGGTTTCCTTGGGACAAAGCTCAGGTTATCTATCTATCCCAAGAGGATGAAAAGTGAGATTTAACCCCTACCAACAAAGACTTGAATATTTAGAAAGTGACCTGCAGATGCACACTGAGGGGCTGCTCCTGGTGTGAGGACACCATGACTTCCATCTGACCATGATATATGGGCTTATTTTCTCTGGAATGTGCGTGTAAGAGGAGAGGAGAGGAAGACCAGTGAACATGTGAGGATCTAGTGTTACAGATTGCCATAGCACCTGGGTGCCATGAAGAGTTCAGGGCCTCAGAAGCCATGAAGCACTGTGAAGTTTCCCAGTATAAGCAGTGTCTCCCAACAGCTCTCAGATAGAAGTCTCCTACTGGTGAGGTGGTACCCCACTTTAAGGCATTAGTTCACCTATGGTCTGTTCAAGGAGCTGATGTGCCTCTCACTATACCTAAAAGTGAGGTGTCACAACACCCCCACGTTTCAGTGACTGTCTTTTTTAGGAATAAGGCTCAACAGAAACAAGAAAGGCTGAGAGGAACAGGTGCAGGAACACACAGAAGTGGCGAGATAATACTAGAGAGCATGCTAAGCAGTGATCTCTCCTGCTGAACTGCTACTGCTGTCAAGCTTTTGGTAAGCCTCAAAGCAGATGAAATTCGTAATACAGGGCAGACCTTCCACTGATGGTAGCTGGAAGTGCAGGCATGACCAGAAGCGAAGATACAGCCTTTGCTGAAACAAGTGTGTGGTAATAATTAAAATAGTAGTATACAAAAGTAGTTAGTAAGTCACAGAAAAACTCTACTAAATATGTGACAGATTTTCCAATGTAAAAGTCCTGTCCAATGTAAATATTACACTTCTCCTCCTGTTGTACTTGTGTTTTTTCAAAATAGTTAATTTGTCTTTGTCCTAAATGCTTACAGATACTGAGGGTATTTCATAAGATTTCAGATTACTTCCTGTCCAACATAAGCTTTATTTCCTAAAATAAGCACAACTAGAGAGACAGGCAGTTTAGGAAACAAATCAGAGCCAGTGCAATTAGAGCAAGACTTCACTTGCCTTCAGAATGTAGCCTGGCTATCTGCAGAACAGATTCTAATTTAAATCCTAGTGGGAAACTAGGAATTAGAAATGGTTATCACTAACATGCTATTCCTGTGTGTTATTTCATTTGGATTTGGACATGCATTAGGATATAACTGAGAGAATATAAATATATTAGCATCATGCCTACCTTTATTTTACTTTTGCACTTGCTTGCACATCCTTAACTTTACTCATGTAAATGCACTGAAATCAAAGGAACTATTACTGTGATTAAGGTTAAGCAGATGATTTACAAAATTGGAGCCTTAAAAACCAAACAGTTTCACATCGAAAGGAGTAAACGCAGTCATCTCTGCTTTCTCTCTCCTCCCCTCATGTCTTTACATTTTCTGTACTTTCACAGTCTCCTTTTTTAACAGCACCCATGGCATATATGCTGCATGCCAAGGAGACAGCCTTATATGTTATTTTCTTTTTGCAAACCTATTGATTAAAATAAGGGCTGAACTTAGTATTACATGTAGTGAAACACAGTTGAATGTGTTTTAACTTCTGTAACTCTGAAAACAGATGTTATGCATGGATAAAGGTGTGTATGTCTCAGCAGTCATATCTTCATTTAACAAAGAATATACAACCCTGTGCAAGACACTTTTTCATTGCCTTTATGAATGACTGCAAAAAGAAGTGAAATATCTTGTGGCCCTCTCTGTGTCCTACACCTGTAACATACCTGATCAGAAGTCTGTAGCTAGTACTGTTACCAGCTTCAATGATCAAGCTAGGCAAGCAGCCCATTCTGAACATGTCATCCTTTGCCCCATGCAAGCCCCCGGTCCCACCAGCAGCCAATGACCCTTCATCATCAATACCAAGCATAGGCAAGCCATTTGAACATAAACTTTTCTCCAACTTGATGACTTTGCTACCTGAACCTCAACACCAAGCCTGGCTCTCATCTCTTCTCCTTAGTTTAGTGGTATTTTCTCACCCCAAACCTAAAAGGTTGTTGTCAAGTAGCACATGCCAGCCTCAGATCTTAGACTAGTGTAATAGCCCCTTTCTGAATTCACACCTTATTCCAGCTCATTTGTATCTGCAGTCCAATGTTCAAATCTTAAATCTACTCCAGACACTTTCTAGTAATGAAAATTGGCCTTTACCAGCACTTTCAGAACTGTACCTCACTCTCGGTTAGCCCGAATCTCTTCTTCCCAGTCTCTATTCTACCCAGCCGTTGAAGTCACAGACCTAAGTGCTGGCAGGGACTTGTCAGCATTAGTCCTTAGCCTAGCCTGGCAGCACCTTTTCAATCTATAGCTTACTCTGAATTATATCCACATCCCACACACTGCCCTGCACTGCTTTACACCAGCACTTCCTTACTTCACTTTGTCTGTGAGTACCTTGCTTTGAATTAAAAGATGCATCTGAGCATTTTAACCTCTGCTGATGCAGCCTCAATCTTCTCCCTAGAATTAGCACTTTTGGACTCTCCACCTAAAAGTAGCAGTGTAGCTCATCCAAGAAGCTTCAAAAATCATAAACTTATCCAAATTATTTTCTAACTTGAAAGAGTTGTGTTCTATTACTGGGGGTGGGGGAAATCAAACTCTCTTTTAGTTTCATTTGAGATACAGAATCCTACAAAACACTGACATATTGCTCTGCCACTTCCAAACAGGAACACCATTTCAACATGCCCTGTTCCACTGCTTTTCTTGAAATCAAATAAAATTGTTTCAGTAGGAGAGGGAGTACATGCTGTCACAGTACATCTGAAAATAGTGTGTACATTGGCTAGCACTGAAAAGAGTTACAGCTGAAATACAGTACAGGTGTTTTGCTGCAAAAACTCATTCAGAAGGCATTTGCCAAGGAACAAGTCTGAAAGTCTTTCCTTGAATTCCTGAAAGAAACCTATAGTTACAAAAGCAGGCACTGCTCCTAAAGTCTGCAGTCAGAGGTTTTCCTGACTTTTAGAACTACCCAATACCTACCCCCAGTTCTGAGTGCAAGTGCCTATGCTTATTAATTGTAGTCAGCCCTGGAAATGCACAGGCTGAGTTTTCTTCCTAGTAATTCCCCTCCTTCTCTTCCATCTATACCATTCCTTAGGGTATAGATGTGTACATTGATATGTATTGTCATTAACTCCTCAGTTTGAGGGTGACCCCTCTGTTCCCAAACCATATTCTCATTCTCTGTGTATTTGAAGAAGAGAGACAGCCTGGGCCTCTAGTAACCAAAACATGATTAATAATTATGTGGTTTCATTATGGTTCAAGTCTAATATAAAAAATTTCCTAGATTTGGAGTTACTTTATAGAATAGGCAAGAATCTTACAAATCTCCATGGCTACATGGATGTTGGTGAAGTTTTGCTACTATGCCATCTTAGAATCTGCCACTTTGGATGGCTATAAAATGCATATATTATGATTTTTTTAAAATGCTGAGTATACACTGTCATCCAGAATACAATTTAATTATCGTATCTGGTGTGAAGATATTTAGGTAGCTTCAGAATAAACAAAGCATAATATGAAACCTGAATTAAAGTAAAACTCTCTCATGGAGTAATATGTGTCTTTTCTTATTAATATGATGGGGGAGAAAAAAAGCATTTTGACATAATGGTGTTTTAAAATCAGAAACACTGACACTGCATTATAAATGATCCTATCTCTTTTTTTACTTTATATTCATGTAGTCTTAAGGATTTGTGATTTTTCATCTCCAGACATCCTTAAGTATGCTTGAGAACTAGAATAAATGCAAACTCAGAAGTCTTCTTGATCCTTAAGACCAAGGTCACTAAGAATTTACTAGGAAATTTCATTAAATTCCTCATGCACATTCTCTATTTTCATTTCAGCACATTTCTGATAAGAATGTAGAATTGCCTGCGTTGAATGATGCTTCTACTTTCTATCTACTTGCTTGCCTGTCTCTATTAATAGTACATCAAATTTCAGAGGATAATGCAGTCTGCAATGAAACTATCTCAGAATTAAAAAATTATTCTCAGCCATTAATTTTAAATATGAAGTAGAACTATTTGGTTTTAGCTTAAAAATTATTAATGGGATTGGATTTAATGTGCTAATTTAACACATCACAGTGATTTTATAAGCTGTAAATTTTCTTTCCAGAACACCTTACTTCTATTTCTTGGAGAAAACTTTCCCCCTTTCATTTATCTTGATATGAACACTATGTGAAGATAAATTACACACCACAGGTTTCCACATACCATCACACCTCCCACCCACCTTCTAATGCAGCAAGCTCTCAGAACTAAATCAAAAGAAAGAGCATAACATCTTAATAAAAAAGGGCAGGAATGTGGTTTTATGGGATTATGCTGAGCAGGTATAAGGAACCAAAGGATCCTAAGTATTTTGTCATGTATTTTGTATTCGACAAGATAGCCAAACAACAATTTTCAAAAAAGGAAGTCTACTGTTTATTTCTAAGGGTAAATATTTTAAATATTTAATATTCATCTGATTTAGGATCACAAAACCCTAATGAAGATCAGTATGGTTTAACACGAGTTATTTAGTGCCTTGTTTTCAAAGGCAATTATGAACTAAGAGATGCAGATAAGCATCCAGTGGGATCTTCTAAATACCTAACTGTCACAGTTTTCTACATGTAAATATTTTCTCTCCGTGTGGGGCAGAAAAGGAGGGAAAAAGAACAGTAGGTCAGTTATATCTCCAAAATGTCACCCTATCTCAACATAATTAAATTAGCTACTATAAAAGAATACAACTTGAAACACAGCGATATATGTGACATTAAAATACAAGAGTAAATTAATTCCTGCAATGAATTCCACAACAATCTAGATGTGTGAAAAAGATCAGGATATGTGACATGATACTGATATCATATCATACACAATGTGGTCTAAGAAGCCAGCACAGGTATTAGTCCTGACCTTATTCCCTAAGATGCATTTTTTTTCAGGACAAGCTAAACATAAATCTCGAAGACATAGAAATATAACAGCTCAAGGTTATGCAAGTAACACTCAAACTATACACTCAGAATTATAGTTTAAAAATTAAAATAACTCAATCAACCTGATTAGATAATGCTCCATCATGCGCATAAACCCAGAGCATCTAACATATTTTTGAATTAAACAGGCTGCCTCTAACCATTTGATACCGATATTTCATAAGGCTTCTTGGTTGCCAACAATCACATCCATCTGTTATGCTGGCAGCATGCTCAATCACAAGGTGCTTGGATCTCTTCGTTTTAGGCATCATTGCCAGAGAAATACAGAAACTTTGAAGTGACAGTGTTCAGAAAGTACCAGTTAAAAGCTATCTGGATGGGACAACACAGCATCAGGGAGAAAGTAAAGAACAGAGAAAAGAATTTAATAACTCTAACAAATGTCACGCCTTTGCTTGAAGAAGTGAGCAAACATTGAAAAGGGTCATTACTAGTCAACAATAATGCTTAATGATACTTCCCAAGGGACACATATTGGAAATAATAGCACTACCTTATATTTCTTCCACAGAGCTTAAAAACCATCTTCTGACTTCTCTCTCACACATGTGCATATATATATCTATATAACTGTACATATATGTAATATAAATACACATGCATGTACTAGGTTTATAGCATATATGTTATACACACACATATAATAACATGACATGTATAAAACATATATACACATAATTGTTATTTACAAGCCCCAACAACTACTGAGGAGCAAAACCTACTATCTATAAAGTCCTTTTTTTTTTTTTTTTTTGGCGCAGGGGGCCAGGGGGGCAGTTGCTCAATGCTTCTGCATAACAAAACATATCTTCCTGCACAATTACAAGGGAAAAAAGCCACACAAAACAGTATGGCTCTTATTAAGAGCAAATCCATTAAGACAAGTTCAGTATGTTCTAGAAAACCATTGCAGCTCCAATCTTGAGTCTTTCTTCAAGGAGAATTAGGAAAAGGTCTTCACCTGGGCAACAATTTTTCCAGCCATCATTACCCACAGCTTGAAAATGCTTACCAGAAAATGGAAATGGGCCTTCCTCTTAAGGGGATTATCCTGTGTGGTATTTATAGCTTGTCCTAGATATCTCTCCTCCTTTGTGCTCTTTACTAACAGAGCATACTCATTTGTGCTTCAGATATATTAATTTGGGGCCTGATTTTATGCATAGCAATGTGGACACTGGTAATGTTTTACTAAGGTGCCCAAGGTTCTCACTGAAGACCTAAAATTAAGCCATGCAGGGAGAGTAGACTATTTTATTAGATTTGAATCCCATGAAAACTAGGGAATCCTATGGCCAAACAAATAGTGTGTATTGGCATTAAACAGAAAACAAAATCATTCCAGTCAGTAAGGACATTTGTTCTGCTGTTCTGGTTTTTTTCCTTGTATTCTTCTTTTTCTCTGATGTGACAAACGTATTCCTTATAAATACTGTAAGGAAATTAGTCTTAATCATTACTTCTCCTCAACCCATGTTTCAATAATATCTCTAGGGAGTTAACTAGCATATATTGGACTAGACTGGAAATGTTATGTAGGCATATCACAACATTAGTTTATTTTTCTTGCTACCCACAAGTGTATTATTTCAGAATTATTTAAGCAGCAAAATCTCACTGGATTTTGTGTTCTTTCTGTGCAAGTATCAAGAGATCCTTAAAATATTTTATCAGCTATAAAATCTGTTATCAGGCATGCCAAATAATTTTCAGATGAATGCATTTGCCTTTATTCCACTAAAAAACTCAGCCTAGTTGCCTCCTGAATTTTGGCCTGCACAGAAATCTGATCCAAGGTGATTTTTCACTAGTCTATAGCAATATGTTTAACTGTATGGAATTGTTTAGGTGGAATAGCAGCCCCTCCAACATTGCTTTTTTAACGAGGCTGCTTCAGCATTCTACAGACATGGTCTACAAAAGCATAGTTCTCAAGAGTGGGGAGGTACAGACAGAAAAGGACAGAGGTGGAATGTATCTCTGCAGAGGAGCACATCAGTAGGGAGCCCCTGGGAAGAAAGGAAGGAAGAGTGGTAGGACTAGGCTTGGAGGTGAAGTTGGAAGCGGTGGTAAGAAGGCAACGGCCAAGTGAATGACCACAGTACACTCAACAGAAGACAATCCCCAGCTTTGGCAGGAAACACCTGCTCAGCTCTCAGGGATCGCCATGTGAAGAAAACAATGGCGAAGGACTGAATGGCAGCTGTGTGGCTCCCTATTGCAGCTCCCTGCCCTGCCTGACTAGAGTCTGCTCATTGCTGCCCCATCCTCCTCACCCAGGCCTGCCCCCACTGCTTCTTCCTGGCTATGCTCCCAGCAGATAATCCAAAGCAACATACTCCCAACTCAGGATACGTACCCTATTACACTCAGGGCACACTTCTAAATTTTAGAGCTGTCATTGTAAACATGTTAGCAGAAAAGTTATATGTATTCTTGCAAGAATTGAAGTACAGATATGAAAGATAAATGTGGTTTATCTCTCAGATTTCTTTAATGAACTGTCAGCTATCCATGAGCAGATATAAAGACAGAAAATGTTCTGTTCACAGTGTTTTCTTTGTGTTGTTAAGTAAAAATAGAAAATTATTTTGCTAGCAGTGATTCTGAAAATATTTTTCTATTCCTTACACATGGCATAATATGGCAGAAGTTTGCCACCATTAAAAACAGTTACAATAAAATAACTTTAAATACAAAATATGTGACTGAATAGTTTCTCCAGGTCTAATAGTTTTACAAGCTATATCAAAGCAGACTTGTACATGGAAGTGACCCGTAATTTTGCTATACTGTGCATAGAATCAAAGACAAAAACCCCTGGGAATACAACATTTACTCATGTTCAGTATGCATTAAACATATGAGTTTACCCATACTTATTTATCACTTCCCTAGTAATATAGTTCTAAGTTTTCCCTCCATCCATTCCCTAGGTTTTTTAATTTCATTTACATATTTAAATTTCTGTAGAAAAGGAAGACCTTATGGACCTCTTGCTCTATTCTCTGAGACAGCTATTCCTCTCTATAGATGTATCTAACAGACTTTCCTACTAGCTTTATTTAACCTAACTGTTTTCAAGTTAAGGCACATATGCTTTAGAGCTCTCTTACAACAATTCTAAGAATCTTAGATTCTACATAAATTGTCTATAATGTAATCTACTTCTAGGTAATACCTTTCTTTACTACACACCTAAGAGGTTAAATCTATGGGAAGATGCTACAGAATGTTAGGATCCAAATGTATTTTACTGGAATTCCAGATCTATCCTGAAGTTCACTATTTGAGAAGTTTTACACCTGATAGGGGTGCACTTGATGTAACTCACAAGATGGCTAGCTAAAAAAAAAATGTGAGCCTTGATGACTCATTCCTCCAGTAGTATTTTCAGTGCCCCTGAAGCTACAATAGCCACAAAAGAGCTTCTTTAAAAGTTTGTCAATTTTTCCTAACTGTATTAGTAGGACTGGGAAAAAAAAAAAACAAGTTGACTATTCATACATTTCTTGCTTCTCTCCAAGCTTACTGAATGTACATTTCTCCAAATATACATCTCAGTAAGCTGAACAGATTTACATCACTATCTTTTTCAGCTAGTAAGTTTTCCTTGTATTCCATAAAACCTGTTCCCAAAAACCGTTTATTATTGTTTGTTTTCCACTAAAATTTGCTTGCTTTCAAATAATTGTAGGATCACAATTTTGGAAAGTAGAGAAGGCAGAAGTTTTCAAAATGCATTTGCAAGATATTTTACCATACTCTATGACACAGTGGGGATACTGTAATACTTACTGTCTTTCATGCCAGGTGAAAATTCCCCCTTTCCTTGAATACAGCCTGAATCATGCCCCTAAAAATCAGTTGCTTTCTTAGAGCTTCAGGTTATCTAATTGTGCTGAATGGATACAGGCACAAGACCTCAGTAACGCAGTCTATGACAGACAATTTTGCAAAAATGTTCCTACATATTAGTTTCCTTTTTATTTCTTCCTCTGCACAGTCTGCCTGAAAAAGACTAAATTCATAGGAACAAAGTTCAGTATTTTCACATTCACTTACAGATGCTCAGGTTTTGCTTTTCTAGAAAAGTCCTAGTGAATATGCATATCCAAAGAGCAAAGTAGCAGTGTTTAGAATCCCTACATTCCATTTAGGAAGCACCTTGCATTACTAGCTGTAACTGAGACACTGAGCCCTGGGGGAAGAATTCTGTTCTCTCTGCAGCACTTCCTTCCCAGCCGTTTGGCCATGGACTGCATCAAGGAGCATCCTCACTGCCAGCCACATTACAGTCTCGTGAGACCCGATCTAATTTCAGCAAGAACAGGCTTTATCCCCTTGATGAATGTGACTGGAACAGATTAAGACAGTCAGGTCCCTACACAGTTAATGCCTGAAGTGCCACTCAATAGTATATAATTGCAAACACAGCAGCAATGGAATATTCAGATACAAGCCTGTCAAGGAATAAGAGATTTCTTAGCAAGCAAAAGCGCTTCATGGTATCAGCTACAGATATTGTTTGATGATACAACTACAATATACAGCATCAGATGTCACAAAGTGACAGTAAAATGTAAGAATGTTGATCAAACCAGGAAAAAAAAAAATGGGCTACACTAGAATGGAATACTTTAGCTAAAGTAGTGAAACAGTAATAAATATTTCATTTTTAATACTATTTTTGTAAGATTCTTTGAGGTTTCATTCAATTACTGCAACTTTGTAATTTCCACTTATTTGAAAGAATGTGCCACAGAATCTTCACTTCACATAAGAAGCTCAATGTATGAAAGCCTCAGTTTACTCACCACAGAACAGTTTTGAATCTGTAATTCAGCTAGCTGTTGATTGCTGCTTTTTGAACTTCAAATAATATGGTTCTCAGTCTGGAGGAAGATAAAACACTTTCTGTAAATACATTCATGTATTTTGAACATAAAAATATGCATACAGTCTGCAATTACTTTAAGAAAGCATACAGTGCATCAAAATTCAATTCAGAACATGACTCCATCACTTTAACTACTGAAGCAGTATTTTCCAGCAACAAGTCTGTTTTGCAATTGTCCATTAATGCCAGTGTAAACGATGTCAGTGTATACAGTACAGTGGGTACAGTAAGACTCTGTAATTCAGAAAACTTAACTATGTTCTTCTGCAGTGTGACAGTAAGCAATGAGGATTGATGGTAACTGAGCACGACATCTAATTTCAGGAGATTTTAGACCTTTCACCTGTCACATGCAGGATCAAAGAATTGTTTTTTCTTCCTTAAAGATGAGTCCTCCACGAAACATTTACATAAATTTCAATTATCAAGTTCAATTCACTGATCAGATTTTTTTATAATAATAAACAATGATAATTATTAGACAGATCCATAGAAAAGAATATAATAATTTGTAAACTGAGATTTCTTTATTTTTTAAAGCTGCTTTAACTTGCAGGAGATGAGCCTATATCTGAATCACAGATAGAAGGAATTGGGACCTATATCCAGATAATTTGATGTGGAAAAACTGACAGAGTTGATCAACTGCCAGTTTCAAGTTTAAGGAAGATATTGCTTTTGGCATCAGATCTTAGATTAGGCAACATTATGGTACAGGTTAATGGTATCATAAGATGTGCACTAGTAGATTTTCAAGGCTTTCATCACAGAGATGGGAAAGAAAGCAGTCTTGTAAGTAAGTCAGTGCATTACATTCTGCAATTAATTATTTACATGTGTAAAATTTAAGTCTAAATTAGCTGGACAGAATAAAAACATCGATACCTTTATGACCTCCTGGGGTCTTGTACTGATGATCCAAATTTTTGTCTTTTAACAGTTATGAAGTCAGTGTTTACCATACAGGACAGAATTGTAAATACAATTACACTCAGACAAAAGATTAGATAACTTAAGGACCTAGTTCTCTTCTGTACTGTATCTGCTTGGCTCCATCAATAATTCATCGATTTACACTGACTGATTAGGCTCAATATGTTTTAAAGCCTAGAGTGACTCAGGAAGAAGTTTAGAGAGCATCACTTCCCTCTGAAAAACTTTAAGTTACTGTAAATACAGCAACTTAGCCAAAGCTAAGCTTTCAGAGAGTGTTGTCTCAGATGAAACATTGCCTATAGTAAACAAAACTAAGCATCCTTATTAATCCACTTTCAAAACCTTTAATTAGATGGAGAATATAGCAAGTGGATAACAATAAGGATAGCTTGCTGTTTCTCATTACCAGCTTCAAATTGCCTGTCTTCCTCTGTTTTCTCAGACCATTGCTAATGTCTCAGACATGGTTCTCATGTACGACACCTGGTCATGGTTTCACTCTGTTGGCCTTTTCTTCCATTCCATAGAAAATTCTTTTTGGATCCTATAGAATTTTCTTCTCTGACACTAGGTCTATTATTCTTTGTATGAAATGTAGTGAAATGCTGTTTGAAGCTGTAAGTGAAAATAGAATAAGAGAGACAACGGAATTACAATATTTTATAAAAATAAAATTCTTGATACTTTATAGTCGTGACTGATAGCAAACTACTGATGAATACTGAATGCCAGAGAAACCACACAGAACAAGACTAGAGAAATAATGCTAAGAAATAAGTGTTGTTTATATCCTTCTGCAGTTAAAATGTACCTTAGGCAGAATTAAGACCCAGCACAGTTTCCCTCAGTCATCATTTCTCATTTGGGTTTCAATAAGAAACTTAATCCATGGCTGTCTGGTTCTGTGGGTGTAATGAATTAATATTCTTTCTCCGGTTATGAAAAGTGTTTTCACATCTCAACTATGTTACCATAATTGATCCTAGCTGTTATATCTGTCATATTCATTAATAAGGAATCCATACCTGTCCAAGCCATAGTAAAGGGCAATCTTTTGGAATCAGAGAGCCTCCACAGCATTATATAGGGGAAGGAACAAAGTTATTTTCTTTGCTACCATACCCCTGCTGTGGGCGCAGCCCCAGGGCAGCCAATGTTCAGGCTGGAAACTGGCACGTCTTAAGGAACTCACCTTACTTGGAGATTTTAAACAGCAAAACGCTGTAATACTAACCAAATATTGGAGAGGAGGGAATTCTTGCAAAAATATGCTTTTACAATATTTCATCTATCAAGCTGTTGATTTCCAAACCAAAACAGGAAACTATGAATTTAAGATCCATTTAACCTGAATTTTGCAAAGCCCAGTCGATCTGTGTGGAGTATTTTAATGTGACCACTTTGATACAAAGCAGTAAGAGATAAAAGGCATCATCAATGGCCACATTTCCATTAATAATTTGCATTAAAATTATGTAACTCATGTTACAGCACTTACCTTAATAATGACATAATTTAAACAAACTAGATCTTTCTATAAGAAAGCCTGCCCTACCCTTCTCAAAATAAGCTACAGGTAACAGAAATTTCTAAGTATACTATTGACTGATACCTTTATAACTCTCCCCGAGTGTTCAGTCTCATCTGGATTTGATCTTACCTATGCCTTACCTTTATTTGTAAGCTTTGAGCTTGTTTGAATCTTTCAAAAACTCTGTGTACTCACAAGTGTTCAGATGGACAGACAACACAGGAATCGGGAGTATGACATAGTGTATACCAAATATAACTACCAAAGTTTGGCATTGTTTAAGGCTCTCAAGAGTTCCTCCTAATGACAATGGTAATGAAATATATCTAGTTCTTCTGAAGGGTCCAGATTTCTGCAACACCTGTGCTAACTCCAAGCCTCTGGACTCTTTTAGTCTCAAGTGTATAGATTATGTCTAATGCCATCCATCATTCTGGCAAGCTAGAACAAGGTACGCCTGAGCAAAGACAGGCCAGAGCAAAAATGATAATTTCTTTGTTATTACCTGAACAGTTCATTGAGAAGGAAAAATCTCTCTCCCTCCCCATTTCCAGTTTTTCCTTCCAGTAAATCTTTCAAGAATTATCTGTAACATTATCAAACACATCAAGTCACATCCATATCCAATGATACTTGTGGAGCTCCTGATAGAACTGCATCATTTTATACCAAATTAAATCAGAAATACATTTCTCCCAGTGCTTTTCACACTATTCCTGCTGTACCTTAGGCAAATTACATTCTTTGCAAAAGTAACTCATAGAATAATTTTCCTAGAAAGCAATAAAAAAAATCTCCCCTCATGCACTTCCATCTCTCTCTGCTTTCCTGAGAAATAAAGCCACTGACTGCACTGGCATCTTTGATAGATGACATAGTAAAATTTTTTGGACATATACCTTGTCTCTTAAGCATGTAAGTTGCAAAACCATTTTTCAGTAGACCCTATATATACCCTATATTGAGGTATGCTCAACCATTCAGTAATCCTGGAAACACACCAGCTGACTTCAATCCTGGAATGAAAGCAAACCAGCCCAGCTGGAAACTAACAATGCATGACAAAAGTCACAGTGAATGCTCAGAAAGAGAAAAAAAAATTTCACCAAAGCTGAGCAGAATTTTCTCTAAATGAATAATAAAAACTGTATTATTGCTACACAACAAATACAGACACAACAAAGCCTCTTTGAGCTTTAGGAGATTACATTTTTTTTTTCCTTACTTAATTTACTAATTATGTTAGGTATTTTTAAAAATATTTTACATTCCCATCAAATTATAGACCTAGCAATTATTTTAAAATAAGGCATAGTTATATATACAATAATTTCCCCAGTACTATGTCTAATTATATAATTAATTTCTTTCTAATCACAAGCAGTGATAAAGACTTGTAATGACAAGTAGTATTTTATCACTGGTATGGTGAATGTACATTTCTGTTCTAGAGCAAGTATTTAATATTTAAATTTTCTCCTACTCCTTAGCATAAAATGGCAATGTCATTAATTTAACTTAGAAGTAGAACAAGAGCTAATTTAGCTACAAGAAAAACAAGTCTGGTTATGTAAGCCTTGGGATGAAATTTCACTGCAAATGAAATATTTGAAAGGAAAATCAGCCAGTTATACTTGCCTTTTTCCTGGGCCTAGAAGCAATACAGTTGCAGCTTATCCACTCAATCACTGCTGATTTCCAGAGTTTTTTTTTTAAATGTTTAATGTGTTTAAATGAGATATTTAAATGTATTTTATGCCGAACAGTCCAAGTACATGCATTAACAGAACTGACTTTGGGTCTTATACCTAAGAATAATTACAGAAATCATTTTATCTGTCATGTGAAGGACCCAGAATAAAATCAGCTGTCACAAAGCATTGTGTCATGTCACCATACACATGCGCACACACATTTTATACAAGGAATATTGCAGTTGTTCACTTTCTCTCCTGTAGAGACACAGTCTAAGGTGGCAGATTTCCTCGGGGAATATGCTATCATTAGATTTCCTGTTAGGGCCTTTTCCATGGAGAGAGATTTTTCCTGTATCACAGATGAAGTTCTGTTCTTCTTGAAACCATGCTAGGTTCAAACTAGAGGCAGTCTCATCAAAATGATTTTTAGAAGTGGAAGAAAGGAAAGAGAAGTATGGTGGATGGTGTGACAGAAAGAAGCAATGTAATGTACATTTTCAAAATCTTGCTTGCATCATTTGTATTTCAGAAGTCCTTGAGATTTGCATTGCGCTATTTACTTCATTGAACATTTCAGCTCTAATAATTCCCACTCACACACCCACTGTCAGAATTTCACTGACAGCACTAGATTTCTGTGTCCTAAGCAGGACTACAGCTCCTTTTTTAATTTATGTAGCTTAGTCTTATTGTTTCCTGGCATTAATCCAAAAGTATAAATATCAAACACAGGTTATACCTTTGTGTCTGATAGACAGTAATTTCTCCAAACAGAACATAGAGCTGTTTCAGCAAAAAGCATAAATAATACAAATAATAATAAAAGCTCTCTGACAATAGGAAGAATCATCTTAATAGTCCCACTTCACTTGTGGGAAAATGAAAAGGTCATTACAGGTCAGAAGACTGTATCTGAACAAAGACTTAGGAACTTCATTCAAGAGAAGACAAAACTGGTTTTAGGAAGTGTCAGTTTCTGAGGTCATGAAGCAGTCAAGGATGTTGTCATTGTTGGGAAGATGCAGAGTGACCTATTCCTGCTTGCCATGGAGAGACTACTGGCACACCCCTAGGAAAGCAAGTGGGCGGGAAAGCAAGAAAAGAGGGGTTGCCTCTAAAAGTCTTTGAGATTTTTAGATTTTGCTGTTTCAGACAGGATGGCTATACTCATACAAAGCATACAAAATTCAGTTTTATTAAAGTATTTCTGAACAGTTTTAAATTATCCTTTTTCAACTGAACTTATATAAATACATACATGTATATGTGTGTGTTTGTGTGTAGGTATACATATAGAATATATATTAGCTCTCATCTTGCAGTCTGAAAAACTACCATGTAAAATATTTTAATCAGAAAATTGCAGACTAGCTATTATGCAACCATCCATTGTTGTGTAGCTACTGCAGTTTTATGCAAACCAAAAAAGTTCAAATCCCACCTTGTTAATTCTTCAGGAAAAAAAATACAGAGCAGTTTATTTTTTCTCTTGCTTTTAATAAAATTCAAACTTAAAAAACTAGAAACAGGAACAATGACAAATTAACAAAAAAATAAGAGTTTAAAATTAATCTCCCACTGTTGTGGTTTAACCCAGTGGGCAGCTAAACACCACACAGCCGTTCGCTGACTTCCCCCCAGTGGGATGGGGGAGATAATTGAAAAAAAAAGTAAAACTCATGGGATAAAATAAAGACAATGTAATAGGGCAGAAAAAAAGGGAAAATAAAAATAGCGATAAAAGAATATACAAAATAA
>VZTQ01006254.1:30557-81892 GCA_013400755.1 Pelecanoides urinatrix | reverse complement strand
CTGCCGGCGGCGCTGACCATGACGACGTTGGCGAGATGGGCCGAGCAGAGCGCGTAGACCCCCCCCGAGCCCCCGACCAGGGGGGCCCGCATGTCCGTGATGGAGACGGTGAGGGAGCCTGCGGGCACGGGCAGGGCTCAGCGTGGGGCCTCACCCCCCCATGGCATTAATTAATTACAGTCCACATTAATTAATTACAGGGTGCATCGCCCCCCAGCCCCCCGGGGCGAGTGATGCTGGCAGCTGGGTGGTGCCCAGCGGTGAAGAGCGGGTGGCGAGCGAAGCCCTGCATCCCCATCAAACTCGGGGTGCGTCTCCCCGTGCCCTCCCCAGGGCTGGTGCCAGGGACCGCAGCCCCGGCCGGGCGGGGGACAGATGGGGGCAGCCCCCCCCCCGCCCCGGGCACGCACCCACCTGCCAGGACGCCGGCCAGGTAGAGGAAGCTGATGCGCAGGATGCCGTGCACCATCTCCAGGGGCACCCCGATCATCAGCTGCAGGAGGGCGTTGAACCCCAACTGCTCCAGCCTGCCCGGGCACAGGAGGGGACACGCGGTGGATCAGCCCACGCAGCTCCTGGTGTCCCCCCAACCCACCCATCCTGCAGGGACCTACCCCACGTGCATGAACATGTAGGTGAGGAAGCGCCAGGCGCGCGCCCGGTGCCCGGGGTGGTAGACCAGGGGACTCTTCATGTACTCGGGGTGGTAGGTCTGCAGCACCCACTTGTTCAGGCGGGCCCCGTAGCAGAGGAACACGATGATCTGCGCCAAACCCCACGACCGTCGGCCCCGGTACTGCCGAGACCCCCACCCATCCCTCTGGCCTGGGGCGGGGTGCTGGGACATGGGGGCACCCAGCACCTCTGCCCCGGGTCTGAGCCCCGCCATGGTCACCAGGACATCACAACCAGGGTCGTCCGTCCCCTCCACCCCAGGTCTGAGACCCCATAGAGCCTCCAGCACATCACAACCAGGGTCACCCACAGCCTCCGCCCTGTGTCTGAGACCTCATATGGGCACCAGGACATCACAACTGGTGTCACCCATCCCCTCCACCCTGGGTCTGAGACCTCATATGGGCACCAGGACATCACAACCAGGGTCACCCACCCCCTCCACGCCAGGTCTGAGACCCCCTATGGGCACCAGGACATCACAACCAGGGTCACCCACCCCCTCCACGCCAGGTCTGAGCCCCTCCATGGCTACCAAGACATCACCAGAGTCACCCACCCCCCTCCACGCCAGGTCGAGCCCCTCAGTGGGCATCAGGACACTTCAGGCAGGCTCAGCCTTGGTGCCAGCCCCATACCTGGGTGAGGGTGACGGCTGCCATGAAGACGGGGGGGGGACACGTGCGGTGCTGGTAGAAGTACCAGCGCCGGTCCATCTCGCAGGGCAGGATCTCGTAGGCCACGTAGCGGACGAAGCGCTTGTAGAAGCCCAGGCCGGTCTCGTCCAGCAGCACGTCGCGGGGCAGGGCTCGCTGCCCGTTGGCGATGGCGCGCTTGAAGCTGCTCGAGCGCTTGCTGCTGATCTGTGGAGAGAGGCCGTGCCCGCGGGGGCCGCAGGGGCAGCTCGGGCCGGTGGGCTTGTGGCCACCCCCTGCCCATCGCCGCCACCCCGGTGGGACCGGCCGAACAAGCCACCCCAAGGTCATGCCATCATCCCATGCCAGGGGAGCCCCCGGGGACCACTGGTGTCTGCCCCCCTCCCCAGGGGCACAGGGAGGTGCCCAGTGCCCACCCCGGGCTGGCACCCGGCCGCTCGCCCCCGTCCCCGTGGCCCCCCGGCACTGACCAGGTCTACCAGCTCCTGATAGCAGACCTGCCCCTCGTCGTTGCCCTGTGCCAGGGCCACCAGCATGTCCAGCTTGGCGGGGTCCAGGGGCAGCTCATGGCTGTGCACGAGGCTGGCGAACGTCTCCACCCCGATGAAGCCGGTGTTTTCGGGGTCGAGCTGTGGGGCACAGCACGGGGCATCACCGGGATGCCGGGGCTGCGGCTCCCTGATCGGCTGAGGAGACCTTCTGGTGCCCCTCACCCTGGCCTCAAGCCTGGTGGCATCATGTGCCACTCCATGACACCAGCCCCTGCCTCTGCGAGGGAGGCTACAACCCGCACCCACCCTGTACCCCATCCCGTGTGGGTGCCCGGTGCCGTGTGGGTGCCCTGTGCTGCGTGGGTGCCCCGTGCCGTGCCGGCGTCCCCGTCCCCGTCTCCCCACGGCGCAGCCAACACTTTCCCACTCAGTTATTTCTCGCCGCCAGCAGCCTGCCAGCCAGGCAGCCACGAAGCTAAACACACGCGCAGCCCTGGCACCAGCCTCCTCCTCCCGCTCCTCCCGCGGGCCCTCGCTGCCGGCCGCTGGGCTCCGCCACACCGGGCACCCTGCACCAGGGCACCCTGCACCATCCCGGGGGCTCCCGGCACTGACCGGGCACCCTGAGCCCTCCAGGCACCCCGCACCATCGGGCACCCAGCACCACCGGGCACCACTCACGGAGACGAGGAGCCTGGGGTGGCACGAGGATGATGGAGACAGGGAGAGGGCAGCGATAGCCCGCAGCACAGCCTGAGCCCCGCCGAGGGTGGCCGGGACCCCGCGTCCCGCAGGATTACGCTGCAAATAGCGTCGGGTTTGCTCCTTTCTTCGCCAGGGAATGAAATGCAGAAGATGAAACTCGTTCTCATGGGACAGGCAGGAGAGGGAGTGCTGGGGGCATGGCACCCCCACCCCAGCGTGCACCCCGTCCCTCCGAGCCCAGCAGGGAACAGCCAAAGCCACTTTCCCAAGGGGGATCCAGCTGCCTGGAGCCCCTGCCCGAGGCGGGCATGGGTGGAGGGTGCGGGGTGCAGGGTGCGGGGTGCAGGGTGCAGGGTGCGGGGTGCGGGATGTGGGGTGCAGGGTGTGGGGTGCAGGGTGCAGGGTGCAGGGTGTGGGGTGCGGGGTGCGGGGTGCAGGGTGCGGGTTGTGGGGTGCAGGCAGTGCTTGCAGCCTCGCAGCAGCTGCCAGTCCACGGGAGCAGCCCCAGCCATTGGGGTGCGGGAGCACCCCGTTACCACCCATCCCCTGCACCCCACAAGCGGCACACGCTGCCCCACAGGCGCCATGTGCGTGTGCCACACCGGGACCTGGCACATGCTGTCCCCACCCGCCGGCACACGCCAAACTCACCGGCACCCGGAGAGCCCCAGCAGTGGCCAGAAGCCCCTCTCCACTTTGGGGGTGCATCTCCCCCCCTCCCAGCCCCACTGGCCCGCTGCAGCCCCCCGGGGGGGCCCTATCCCCAGCCTCCCCCAGCCCCTCGGCCCTGCCGGGCTCTCCCAGGTCCTGCTCTCGCCCGGGGAAGGTGCTGCTCATCCCCGAAGGGCTCGGAGGCGCACGGAGCCCCAGCACCTGGTGGCGGGGTGACATGGGGGACAGCACCGCAGCTCCCGGGCCGGGGAGGCCGGGGGACTTGGCCAAGGTCACGGAGCCAGCCAGGGGTGAGGGGGGGACAGTTAATATTCCTGACCCCCAATAAATTCTCTCCCCATCCCCAGGGGAGAGCTGCTGGCTCGGCCCGGGCTGGGTGGGGATGGAGGGACGAGGCGGCCGAGCGCCGGGCAGGGACGGGGCCGGGGTGCAGCGGGTGCTAACGCATCGGGGCCTGATCCTGCCAGCGGAGCGGAGCCCACCGCTACACAGCATTAATGCTCTGCCACCTGATCCCGCAATCAGGTCACGGGGCTGGATGCAGCCCCCCGCGAAGGCGAGCGCCTCACCGGGGGGGATGAGCCCCACGGCAGCCCCGGGGCCCCATCCTGCACCCAGTGCTGGGACTCGACACCACCGCAGGCGTTGGGACTCGACTGCCCAGCACCTCTCGTCCTTGAGGGTGCACCCGGCAGGATCCGGCCCGGGGCAGGCGGAGCGGGCAGTGCTGGGGCGGGGAGGAGGAGGCCACAAGTGAGCTGAGTTGCGCGGTCTCAGCGTCGCAACGGTGGCCCGGCTCCCCCGGGGCAGGGATGGGGGGCACCGGGGGGTGCTCAGCGGGGGGCAGCGGGCGCGGTAGCCGCCCTGGGGCGGGCAGCGCTGCCCGTTCCCTGCCAGACCCGCGGGCAGCCCTGCCCGCTGCGCGGCAGCCGTGCCCGGTGTACGCGAGCATCCCCCCCGGTAGCGATGCCCGCTGCACGGCGGCCGCCCCCGGAGCGGAGCCCGGTGCCCGGTGCCCCCCCACCCCCCGCTCTCACCTGCTCCTGGATGAGCTGGAGCAGGGAGCTCCTGTCCATGCACCCGGCGGGCGGCGGGCTCCGCCGCNCTCCCAGTGCAGGCACCTGCATCCCAGTATGTGCATCTGCATCCTGGTACTGGTACCCACATCCTGGTATGGTACCTGCATCCCAGTACGGGTACCCGCATCCCAGTATGGCACCTGCATCCCAGTACAGGCAGTTGCATCCCAGTATGGGTATCTGCATCCCGGTACTGGTACCTGGACCCCGGTATGTACACATGCATCCCAGTACAATACCCACATCCCAGTACTGGTACCTGCATCCCAATATAGCATCCGCATCCCAGTATACAGTACCTGCATCCTGATATGGATACCTGCGTCCCAATACTGGTACCCACCTCCTGGTATGGTACCTGTGTCCCAGTACAGTACCTGCATACTGGTACGGGAATCCGTATCCTGGTATGTCACCTGCATCCTGATATGGCACCTGCATCCCAGCATGGGTACCCGCATCCACTATGGCACCTGCATCCCAGTATGGGTACCTGCATCCCAGCATGGGTACCTGCATCCCAGTATGCCACCCACATTCCAGTATGGGTACCTGCATCCCAGTTTGGGTACCCGCATCCCAGTAAGGCACCTGCATCCCAGTATGGGTACCTGCATCCCAGTTTGGGTACCTGCATCCCAGTAAGGCACCTGCAGCCCTGTATGGGTACCCACATCCCAGTAAGGCACCCACATCCCAGTTTGGGTACCAGCACGCCAGCACCAGGTACCTGCGGTGTCTGGCACAGGCGCCTCCGCCCTGACCCCGGCACCCGCGGCCAGCACGGGCCCGGCTGCGTCCCCCGTGGGTGCTCCCCTGGCCGGGGGCGCAGGGTGGCGGCACCGGCACCGGCTGCCCCCGAACCAGCGCCCTTTACGTGACGTGCGCAGCGGCCCCCGCGCCGGGCTGCTGCCCCGGCCCCCGCGCCCTGTCCCACGGGGTGGCACGTCCCCAGCACCCAGCGCCGGCCCCGCTCCCCCGGGCCGCAGCGCAGCCCCCTGCCAGTGCCAGGGGAGCTCTGGGCAGGGCTGTGGGGCTGTGCCCGTGCCGGGGCAGAGGCAGGGGGCTGCGCAGGCTGGCGACGCCGCGGCGATGCCGGCTGGCATGGGGCAGGCCGGGACGCCAGGCACTGGGGCAATGCCCGGGCTCCTTCCTCGGGGACCGCGTGTGGCCATGGGCGAGCGCCCGCAGCCCTGCCATGTGCGTCCCCTGCCCCGCGCCTGCCCCGGCGCGGCGTGCGCAGCTCTGGCACGCCGGCACTATTAATAGGCACCGCGGCACGTGGGCCTGCTGCTCCCGCGGGGCCCAGCCTGGTTTGGACTCGCCAGGGAGCACCGCGCGTCCCGGCCACCTTGGCATCGCCTCCTCCGCCCTGCGCGGTGGCACCGGCCGTGCTCCCTCCCTGTCCCCACCCGGGCACCCCAGTTTGCCGTGGTGGGAAGGGTCTCCTCTCCCACCCCAGCAGCCCGGAGGGACCCCCTCGCACACGGGGAAGCAGTCGGGTCTCATCCAGCCTCGGAGCAGAGGCCCCGGAGAGATGCTGGGAAAAGCCTTTTCCCCAGCCGTGCCCGCGTTCCCGGTGCCCAGCGCCCGCGGCTGAGCCTGCAGAGACAGAAATAGCTGAGGGAAAAGCTGCGGCGGGGAAACGGGAGCAGGCAGGGGAGCGGCACAGCCCCGGCAGCCGCAGGCGTGCGGGGGGAAGGTGGCTGCAAGGAAGCGGGGAGCCCCTAACCCCGCGTGGGGCCGGGCACGCAGAGCCACGGCTCCAGGGGCAGCCAAGCCTCCTGCTCCCCACCATCCCTGAGATCCTGCCGGCGCGACACGGGGACCCACCACCTCCTTCCCCCTCTCTCCCCGCTGGCTGGGACTTGTTGCAGAGGCAGCCATGTCCTCAAGCACCAGCGAGCCCCGGGCCAGCCCCGAGCCTTGTCCCACAGGGCCGGGCTTCAGCTCCTGCCCTAAATCCCTGTAACTGCCCCCAAAACAGGGTGGGCAGCCCAGGTCCTTGGGGTCTCCTCGCTCACACCGCAGCCGCGGCAGGCCTTGGCAGGGGCGAGGGGTCCTGCTCCCCAGGAGACGCAGGACACCGTGTGCAAGTGGAAGGTGTGTAAAAATTTATTTTCATGTAGAGATCAAACCTCCTAAAACGGAATGGCTTTGCCAGCCCTGGACCGGTGCCGGGAGCGGGTCAGACCACCAGACACGGGCCTGGCTAGCAGAGCCACGTGCGGTGGGCTCGGGTACGGAGAGGGGATAAGGAAACACCAGGGACGTGGCCCTGGCAGTGCCACGAACCACGGGCCAGCAGCGAGTGTGATGGCAGCGGGTGCCTGACGGGCAGAGCGGCTCCGGCACAGGCAGGGATGCCCTGTCTGGCCAGCGCTGGGGACCAGGCACACGTAAGAGACGCTGGCTGCCACCCTGCGACTTCTCAATCCCCTCACCGGCATAATAAAAAGTTTAAATAGACAAAACATAGAGAAAAGCAGCTCCAGCTGTACATTGGTGCTGCCCCACCTGCAAATAAACCTACCCTGAGTGTGCTCAAAAAGCCTAAGAGTTAGTGTCACGGAGCCAGGAGCTGACCCGGGCTCCCCGCCGGCAGGACGGGAGCCCAGGGGTGGGTGTGAGCTGAGCGGGGAGGCCAGCACAGCCTGGCCTCGCTCTTTGGGACTCGGAGACGGGGACACCGAGGGACTCCAGCCCCGGATTTGCGCTGGGATGAAGTCACAGCAGCTGCCTGGCAGCTAAGGCTGGCTCGGGTGCGGGCAGGGGACAGAGGAAAGAGCTTCCAGTTGTACCAGGAGACGCAACGCCCAGCGGCTCGCACTCTGGGACAGCCTCAGCGCGGCCCGGGCACAGAGGGGACAGCAGGACAAGGGCCGTATGCCAGCAGATGGCACGGCCTGGCACCAGCTTGGCGATGGCACTGCCAGGAGAGGACTGCAGCCTGCCCTCGGGAGTGCAGCGGGCACCCTACGCACTCGCAGCCCTGCCCAGCTTACCAGGGCTCCTGGGGCCCTGTGAATACTGGTGGCCGTGAATACTGGTGGCCAGGGCAGGGGTGGGGAGGGGACGGGCCACGCAGCCCCGCAGGGGAGGAGGGCAGATGGGCTGAAAGCCTGGCACGCTGCAGGACTCCCGAGTATTTTTGCACAGAAACGAGAGAGAAGAGGCCTGGGACAGATCTCGGGTATCGCTCCCTCCCCTTGCAGCCGCAGCATCCCAGCGAGGGCCAGGAGTGACCCCAAAACACAGGGGCTTGCGGGGTGTAAGCACCTGGTCCCCCACGGCTGCCTTTCCCAGCGCTGGCAGAGGGAAACAGGGACTGGGGACGGAGGTGTGCCCCGGGGACCGAAGCCACGAGCCCACTCGACAGCTCTGCTGCTGCTGCAGGCCCCAGGGGCCCCAGGAGCGTTGCCCCCCCAGAACTGAGGGCACCAGCACAGCCCTCTGGGGAAGGGATGTGCCCGGCCCAACAGATACTGAAACACTCATGTTTGAGCTTAAAAACAAACGTTAAAAAAACAATTAACAGAATAAAAGATGGAGGTGATCTTCCAGCTGCCAGTGAGGCAGAGCCCCCAGGCAGAGCCGCCCGGCCCCTGCTGCCGCGGCTGGGCGAGGAGGCAGCAGAGGCCGGCAGGGTTAGGCTGGCCAGTGCCGGGGGATCTATCCTGCTGGTGCTGGGAAGTCCGGTTTCACTGGTCCTGCAATCCAGGCTGGGTGGAAAGGAGGATTTCCCACCAGGGACCAGCTTGAGGCAAAGCCCCTCACCGGGGCGTCATTCGGGAGGGGGAGGCTGGTGTCACGGGGAGGACGGGGTAGAGAGCGACTCTCACTTGTTCTTGGCTAGCACACGGTACAGCGTGAACCCTACCAGAGCAGTCACCGCGGCCCCCAGAGCCACCCGCAGCCAGAAGGACGCAGCTCCCAGTTCCACAGCGTTCAAGTGCCTGCGAGGAAAGAGAGAAGAGGCCAGTGAGCGCAGTGCAGAGAGACGGCTGTACAAACGCCAAGCTCCCCGGCAGCCCGGAGTGCTCCCCCCCTCCAAGAAGGGAGGTTGGGGTGTCCCTGGGGGGATGGACGGTGACCACGGCGCAGCTCCAGGCTGGGGGATACAGCCCAGCTGAAGGCAGAGAGCAGCGAGAGGCTCCCTGGCCCCGCGAGCCTGAGCGCCCGCCGCCCGGCATCATCGTCAAGCCAAACGACGGCTCCCCGCCCCGCTGGTGGGATGGATGTGGCTTTACCCCCCCCAGTCTGGAAATAGCACACCAACACCTAAATTATTAGTATGAGCAAGGAGGTATGTATCTTCCTTTCTAGGTCAAGCTGCTTTTACAACTCCAGAGACCCAGAAGGGGATGCAGGCGAAGACGCTGGCACAGCCGGTGACGCTGACCTAAGGGCAGCGAGGGAAGGGGCCCAATCTTGCCCGAGCGCACACATTCCCTTCCTAAACACGTGCTGTCCTGCATCAACATGCTCCTCTCCGAGGAGGAAAGACATATCCATTATTCATTCTCCACTAAATTGGGGGAGAACAGCCAATCCCTGGCCCTCCATTACACCGTTATTTATTTATACCACATACCCTAAGATATATTAAGAATATTTAAATTTTAATACTGCAGTGGGGGGAAAAAAAAAAGCGTCAGCTCTAAAAATAAAGTTGTTTATTGAAAAGAAGCTAGAGGGAAAACCACTCACTAGTAATCCCATCCTGTCTTCCAACGCACCCACACGTTCTCCCCGGGAGGGCTCTGCCCCCGGCACTGCACCGACACTCAGCTTTCAGCCCCCTCCGCCCCTCGAGCGGAGCGATGCCACACGCAGACACGTTCTGCTTCCCACATCTCCCCTCACTGCCCGTGACCGGCCTGGCTGCCGCCCTGCCCCGTCACCCAGCCCCGTTCCGGTGCGGTTCCCTCCCAAAGGGAGGCTGTGCAAACAGAGGTCTCGCTTCACTGACCTCTTTTTCGGTCTGATCCACCTCACCAGGAGAAAATAGCTGCCCCTCTGTGGGCCTTGGCAAACTAGGCTGGCTATTCCCCTTCAGCACTTTTTATCTTAGGTTTCAAAAATAAAAACGCCTGTGGCAGGATCTATCTAATAAATCTGCCAGAGACACACAAGGCAGAAGAGAGCCTCCACCCTCTCGGAGCAGGGGAAGAAGTGGCCCTTTTGCTTCCATCACCTGTATGAGCAGATGACACCAAGAGGTAGAGAGACACCAAACCAAAGGCAATGCAGCAGAGGCAGGGTGCAGACACAGCCCCCCTCCCCAAGCTCTGTTCCCAATCCAGAGCCCCTCTGCAGGAAGGATACTAACGGGAAGGTGGCGGCGGTGGCCAGCTTGGTGTAGATGGTGGTGCCGGGCGGGCCTTGGCTGTGGCAGGAGAAGAGGAAGGGTGGCGGGAGGCAGTGCTTGTAGCAGAACTCGGCAGGGGAGAGCCCGGGCTGCTGACTCGCTTCTGGCAGGTCTGTCTTGGAGGCCACGAAGACACAGGGGATCTGGCTGTCCATGTAGTGTTGCTGCAGAGACAGGGAGAAGGGCCAGGGATAAGCCACCAACCCCTGGGAGATGTGGGGCTGCCATGCAAAGGCTGAAGTCCCACCGGGCCCCTGCCAGCTACCTTATAAATACTGGCACAGTAGCTAAAGGATCTGGGGTCTCTTAGGTCATAGATGAAGCAGGCGACATCGCAGGCTGCATCCGACGGCTTCACGAACTTCGTGTCGGTGCTGACCTCATACAGCTGGAGCAGGAGGGGGAAGGACACGTGGCACAGCACCGTCTCGAGGAGATCGGCTGTTTCGCACACCGGCACACAGACTGTGCCGGCATGACCGCAGCCACGGCCCAGCCCAGGGGTGCTGCGACGGTGCTGCAGCAACATGGGGACGCACAGCCCAGCCCTGCTGCGAGCCGGACACAGCAGCGATTCCCTCCTCTCCCTCACTTACTATAAGGTACTTCTCCTGGCTGTTGACCTGCACCGTGTTGATCGCGTAGAGGGATGGCTCTCCTGGGCTCTCCCTCTGGGCCTGCCACCGATGAAAACACCGTCTCAGACCGCAGGGAGCAAGAACAGCGCTTGGGGGAGGAAGAGCATTTCACACCGCCCCGAGCCCCATGGCGTAACAGCCACTTGAAGGCCAGCCAGAGCCTGCCACGAGGTGTGGGGCCGTTCATAACGAGCAGGGAAAACCAGCATCACCTCGGGGAGATAGGGCTGCCCGGCAAAGGCACAGCCCCTCCAGATCCTCGGGACAAGCAGAGGCAGCAGGCCCACTGCTTTAGGCAAAATTAAGGATGCAAGAGCCACAGCAACCAGCACCGCCGGCACAGAGAGGGGCGTGAAGCCGTTTGCCGGGACGCTGGGGCCTGGCCATGAGTAGGGAGATGCCGTCACGCTGCGGATCACTCAACAGCCTCACGGCTCTGCCTCCTGCTCCGCTGGGACGCCCCGCCGCAGCGCGGCCGGAGAGGGGAGCAGCCACTCACCGCGAGGCTCCTGCCGAGGAAGGCCTGCAGGAAGGCGGACTTGCCTGCGCCCCGGGCTCCCAGCACCTTGCAGAGGAAGACGTTTCTCTGGGTCTGGCCTTTCTCCAGGTCGATCCTCTTCTCCCGAGTCACTGGCAGGAGAGAGGCTGGGTGAGCAAGAGGAGGGACCTGAGCTGCGACAGGAGGGGAGGGCATGGCCGTACCCGTGAGGGCTTGTGTCTGCGAGTCCTGCTCCGAGAGGATGGGGTAGCCCAGGTAGCCCAGGCACTCCAGGCAGTGCCGCACATCCAGATAAGCCATGAGCCTGGAGAGACAGAGCGCACCGGGAAGCCAACAAGGTCAGCAAGGGCTAAGCGACGTGACTAAAGACGGGGGAGAGGGACTGAGCTTACGTCCACTGGCAGAGGAATCCATGCAGGGAAAGCAGGCCTTTATCAGTGGTGCATACCGTGTTGTAGAGCTCGGGGCCCCAGGGCACGCAGGGGAAGACGCTGAAGAAGTTCTGCAGCTCTGCGGGGGAGAGGGCTCCGTCCTGGTCCTGCCAAAGCAAAGGGGAGTCAGCAGCTGTGGTGGAACACAGCCCCTGCACACATCGGCGGCTCTCTCCAGCCACACCAAGCATTGTCAGGGTCCCGAGAGGGTCCCTGGCACAGAAGCCACCCTGCTCACTGCTGCAGAATGACACAGGGATGCTTTCAATGGCAGAAATCAATTGCAAGCAAGGCCAGAGCTGTGTGAGCGTGCAGAGAGCCTGTGCCCCAGGGACTCCCATCGCTGCACATGAGACAGGACGATTCTGCTCTGCGATTGCAGCTGGAACCAGTGCCAGCCCTGCTGCCGGGCACCCGTCCGCACTCACCCCACAGCCCTGAGCTCCCCTGCAGCCGGCCCCCCTGCAGCAGCCCGCATCCGTCCAGCCCGGCCTTCCACGCTGCAGGGTAACTAGCCCAAGGTCTGTGTGCGGCCGCGGGCCACTGGCCGCCAGCTAACCACATGCCAAGGCAGCACCTTCAGGCTGGTGTGCCACAGGGCCATGTCACAGAGGATCTGGGCACACAGCGACACGCATCCACCCCGTGCTGCAATTCCCCGTGGCCGCAGAGCTGCCGTACCCCGGTGCACATCAACATCTGAATAACCAGTCCGAGCACGTGCATGCAGATCCGATACATCCCCTTCTCCCAGTCTCCAAAGAGCCAGAGTATGGCACAAATCTGTTGCTTTCTGTCCCTCTCTCTGGCCTGGCACCCCCTCCGCAGGGCTGGCAGCCATGCGGACGCCTGTGCTTGGTCTGTGGCTGCAGGCCAGCAGCTGGGCCCGCTTCCCCTGCCACCCTGCGTGCTGCAGCCAGGCACTGCGAGGGGCTACACCAGTTTGATGTTAACTCAGACTCATCCCCTGAAGGCCCAAACTTTACCCGTTGGTCAAGGGTAATGACCACAACCCTTGACGTGCTGCTGCCATCAGACTACCTACAGCTCGCTGTGACCGCCTCCTGCTCCCAAAGCCTCGGCAAGAAGCTGTGAAGGGAGCGCTGTGGCAGAGGAAAGCCCTTCGCTGGCACTATGGCTGCTCCCTGGACCAGAGGGGTGGACAGGAGAGCAGCTACACCCAAACGTGCGGGGCTAGCGGAGAGCACCCCCTCCCCAGGCAGCTCCACCGCGCGCTGCCCACCTTGTCGTGCTTCTCAAACAGCCGCTGCAGGAACTGGTAGCCCAGGTGGTTGAGCTCCGTGGAGCAGCCGGGGGGAAGGCGGAACCTGTCGGAAGAGACCCAAGTGAGCCTCCTCGGGCCCTGAACGAAGGGCAGCGTGTGAGCGGGTCTTCGGTCAAGCCAGATCTCACCCAGAGCACACAGCTCCCCACTGCCTCCCTGCTCAAGGCCAGCGGTTGTCTCCAGGCCCTGCTATCCCCTGACACAGCCCCCTTGTTTTGGGGAGAAGCCCTCGAGGGCGCACAGTGGCCTCTCCTCAGCACATCCGCGCTGCCCAAGCAGCTAGGGAGATGATGTAGCCCTCGCTCTGCCTCGTGGCCAGGGCTTCAGCAGGGCACAGCACTAGCCCCGGGGTGCTTTCCACCAGCACGGGCCTGTCGCCTCCCCGCACAGCCTGCTGTCTGGGGAGAGGATGAGGCAGCTCACAAGTCAAACCCTTTCATTACTGCCAGATCTCCACCTCCGGGGTGGCAGGGAGCAGAGAAGAGACAGCAGCTGCAGAATCAGCCGGGAGAGCTATGCTGACAGCTCGCTGCTCCCAGCTCAGGCAGAGGCAGAACAGCCTTCAAAAACCCCTTGCTGATGTCAAGGGAAGTCAGGGACAGGCCTTCATTCCCCGTCTCCTTGCCCGCCTACATCAGAGCCAGCAGCACAGTCAGCAGCTCCAAAGCCCATTGTATTCGTCGCCAACCCCGTGCGTCAGCTCCTGCCCGCAGGGGAAGGTGAGGAGCATGAACCTGACCGTGAGGGTGCGGATTCAGCCTCAGCTGAGGAACGGGGTAGAGCCCAGGGTGCAGAAAGGAGCCAGCAGAGGTTCTGGGGAGCCCGAGTTGCCCACCACGGGGCTGTCACACCCTGCCCGCCCCACTCCACGGCAGGACACGCACTGTGGGTAGAGATAGTCATCCGTCAGCTCCAGCTCGTCATCGTAGCCAAAGCGGCGAAGGATGGTCCAGGTGGTCTCATGCCGGCCCCTCTGGATGAAGAGCGTGTTGAGGAAGAGGAAGCCTGCAGGAGAGATCAGACACAGCTCAGACACAGTGGGGCCAACTGAGCACTCAGCCTCGGGGATCCACTCCTCAGAACCACGCTTTCCCTGGGAAAACAGGCTGCATGGACAGAGAGCTCTAGTAGCCACAGCAGGTTCAGGCTTGCTTTGACAAGTGGGACTAGTTAGGCTTGGAATGAGAGCCAGGAGGCTCAGCCCGAGGACAGGGCCCCCTCACAATGTGCTGAAGGAGATGGGTCCCTCCATCCCTTGCTGGGAAGGGACATGGAGCCCTTGTACCGTTACCGTTCAATGTCAGGCCGTTGTCCTGCACCCCGTCTGTGGTGTTCTTCCACACAACCATCTTCACGTCCTCCAGGGCCTGGGGAGCCAGTGGGTTTCCAAAACAGGACTTCTACCTCCCAAAAGAAAGAAGGTCATCGTCAGCAAAGCACACAGACAGCGCAACCCTCTGTCTCGCCAGCACCCCTCTCCCCTGGCAAGGAGACGGTGTTTCTAGGAGAGAAAATCCACCCAGCTCAGGGATTACTGCCTTGACCAAACCCCTGTCCTTCAGCATCCCAATAACGTGACTCTCAATATCTCCAGAGCCTCCTGCTCTTCCCACTGCAGAGCAAAGTCAGCCCAAGCTTAGTGAAGATGGAAGACCCGTGGATCCCCATGTGCTCCGAGATACACCCTACGGTGCTTTAGCTGTGCCACAGCAGAAGTACTGAATGCAAACAGGACAGCTGTGTCAGGAGAGGGGCAGCCTTTCTGCCTGGTATTGGAGAGAAAGGGGCTTTCCACAAGGGGCTGTGGAATAAATACCTCAGCTCTGCAGCCAGCCCTACCTGGAAGTAGTTGAGTTCATCATCACTAAGGATCTGGTTGTTATCCTGGTCCGAGAGGTTGAAAATCCGGGTCAGTGCTCGGGCACATGCAGGTTTCAGCTGCAAGAGACCAACTACGGTGACAAAACAGGGCACCACCTTCAGCCTGGCCCTTCCTCCTGCCTCCTGAAACCCCACGCGCAGAGGGGTTCCCCTCCTGTACCGGCTGGGAACATGGTCCAGCTAGGCCAGTGCCACAGCCACCTTGGAGGTGGGAGTCAGAAGCAGGACAGCCCACGGGGAAGTTTTCTCCTGGACCCTTCCCACCATGGCTGCCCCACGGCCTGGAGCACGAGGGCTTCTATCCCAACATGCTCCTGGTCCTTGCAGATCTTTCTGGCCTGGATGTACTTAGCTGGCTGCACTGAGCACGGGAGATGAGTATTTTCCCCTCTGTCGGCTCCCCCCAGGGGTACCGCTTTCCCCTTGTTCTGGCTGCCTCGGCCCAAACTTTCCACCCTCCTACGCAGGGGCAGAAGCACAGCACCAGGCCAGAGCGCTGTGATGGGAAGGAGACTCCTCCAGGGGCTGCGAGCCGTGCTTCCTACCTGCTTCTCCTCTGGGTCATAGAGGGGGGCGGTGGGGTGCAGCACAGCTTTCTGGGCATAGTAGAAGAGCTCAGAGATGTTCTTGAGGTTCTTGGCAGAGCACTGGGGATGCAAAGGAAGAGACAGCCCTGTGAGCGGGGACAGGCGATGGGCTGGTGACAAGGGGCAGGAGGAGGATGATATGAGCTCCACGAGCCAGACAAGTTGTGCATCGAAGCACAGAGCAATGTCTGTCCACCAAAAAATAAAAGGGCAAGCTCCTGCTCTGGCTTTGCTGCGCCCATTCCACAGCCCCAGAGCCAACAGGGGCTGCACGAAGCTCCAACACCAGTTACAGCTAGAGAGCTGGAGTGGGCAGACACCGAAACCCACCCCCTGTGAGGAAGGCAAAGGACAGAAAGCCTAAAGCACAGGCCCTCAAGACCCAGCTTGGGGTACTTCTGCAGAGCAACATTAGCAGGGCAAATCTCCACAAGCACGAAGGCTCCCTGCCTCACGCCAGGCAAGCGCTCCTACCCCTCAAGGAGGCTTTGCAGAAACCCTCCAGTTCCCTCACCTCCACACAGGTCTCAATCTCCGAGAACTGGTTCATGATGGGCAGGATGACATCCATGGAGCTCCCCACCTGCAGGTCAGACTTGTTTCCCACTAAAATAATGGGGATCCTGGGGAAGAAAGACGGAAGAGTCAGAGAGCACGAGTGAGGCCACCTGTCTCTTGGTCTCAGCCCTGCCCCAGCCACGCGTGGTCCCAGCCAGCAAGCTGGGGAGCCTCCCCACCCTCCTCCGCAAGGTCCACAGCAGCTTTCCTGCCTCCCACGGCTGGGAGCATCCATCTGGAGAAACAGACTGCCTGATCCAGCTTACGCTTTCACCCAGCAACATCATGTTCAGGAGCCTTTAATCCAGCACAGCAGCCTTCTGCCTAAGCGACCCACACAGATTGTGGCTTCTGTGCTCCCTTACTCCTTTAGCAGCCTCTTCTCCCTGCCTGGCTGAGAAGAGATCAAGCGGGGAAGGAACCCTCTCCCATGGCCCTCTGCCTCAGCTAGATCTGCGAGGGAGAAAAGCCCCCACGTCCTTCTGCTACAAGTGGTCTGGCCACAAGCCACAAAGCTGGTTTGATCTGAGCAACCTCTGCACGATGTAAAGGTGGTGGGGACCCCACAGCCTGCAGAATCCCCCAATTCTCCACCCTCGGACCATGCCACAGACAGTACCTGGAGCCCTTTTCAACTCCTCCGTTCACCATGGGGATCCACTTTGTGCGGATCTGAAAGGCGAGCACAGGGAAAGGCCTGTCAGCGCAGCCTGGGGAGGGAGAGGCAGCTCCCAGCACAGCCCCCAGCACAGCCCCCAGCACAGGCGCCGCGGCAGTCAGCAGGGCCCTGCAGCCATCTGCTCCCCGGCGTTCCCCCGCACCAGCAGGCAGAGCAGACCCAGGGATGCTGGATGCCAGCAGAAGGTTCCAACAAGCCTGTTGCCCCCCCAGCACGTGAGGACAACAGCCAACGTGGGAGCAAGCTTGGGCTGTGCTCAGCCTCCCTCTGCTCGCAGGGGTCTCAAACCCCAAATTCCCCGTAGGGCTGGGGGGCATCAGTACCCACCCACGCCAAAAGCCTGGGACAGCCGGGAAGGCCCCGGCGCTGGGAACCCCTTCCCCCCTGGCGCTGCTGCCGGAGCGGGGCCGCTCAGGGCTCTGGCAGGGGACCCGTTACCTTCTCGATGGTGGCCTCCTTGGTGACATCGTACACCATGCAGACCACGTTGGCCTGCAAGAGAGAAGAGACAGAGGGTGGGGAGCGAGGGTCCCTGCGGCGCACCCACCGCAGCGGGGCGGCAGCCTGAGCCCGAGGCACGGCCCTGCGCAGCCGCAGCCCGGCCCCGCGGCCAGGCAGCCCTGGCCCCACGCCCTGCTGTCACGCTTGTACTGAAACCCGGCAGCGGCGCTGAGCATCCACGCGTCCACGCAGCCCTCCGACAGCAACGACTCGCCCGCTGTCAACACGAGCTCTACAACGGGTGCTGGGGGCAATGACCGGCTCCACTGCTTCGGGAGCTGCCGCGAGCACATCTGCCTCCATGCCCGACACCCGGTTCCCCGCTCCCAGCCCTCACTGTCCCCCCGGCGATGGCTCTGCCCGTGCCCCATGCGGGGCCGGCGTCCGCCGCCCTCCTCCCCGTTCCCGTGCAGACAGCGCTGACACCAACGCTTTATTTGAAGCAGACGGGAGGGATCACTGGCCCTTTCAGGAGAGAGTTTAGTGCTAATCCCGAGGACACACAAGGGTTTAGGCAGGATTTCCTGGAGCCGTTTTAAGCCTCTCTATACTCTTGCTGTCTGGGTGGAGGGAGCAGGACCCCCGTGGCCAGCGGCCCACCTCCTTGGCCGTTAGCCTCCGAGATGGAGAGATTAACTAGCTTTGCTCACGTGAGATGCACAGAGAGACAGTTTTATTGTCCATAACCAAGAGGTCCTCCTCTGTGCAGAGCCAAGGTCAATCCCAGGGCAGAGAAGAGCAGCCGGGTCCACCCCAGCCAGCCGGCTGGATTATTCCTCCATGGCTGCTCCAAGGGACGTGGGAGCCCTCATCCCTCCCTGCCCAGCACTCCCCGGGGCTCCCAAACCAACTCCTCTGGGCCACTGCTTCATCAGGCAGCCACAGGGACCTAATATAGGGAGCAGGGGGGTCTCGCCCAAGCTCAGCAATTGTTTCTCCCCTCTTCTGCTTCCATCGGGAACATCCCGAGGCTAAGAACACATCATCTGCCCAGCAGCCTCCTCCACCTCTGGGTGGGCAGCGAGCTGCCCCCCACCGCTCTCCTTCTGGAGGCTCCCCGGAGGGCTAGGACAAGCCACATACAACAGCTTACAAGACAGAGAAGGATTAAATAAACTAACAGCACTAATCCACAGAAAACCAACTGCCTGCGCATCTCTGGGTGGCTAACGGGGAGAGCGAGCAGCCACGTGTCACTCGCCAGCTGCAGAGCTACGGGCACTGCAGGCTCCTGTCCCGCAACACCCCCGCCCAGCCCCGCTCACCTTAGTGATCTCCTCCTGCAGCTCATCCTCCGTCTGCTCCGACTCTGGACGGGGAAGAGAGGCGTCACCAACCGCCCACGGCAGCAGGGACCCCTTCTCGCTCCCCTCAGCCGGGCAGAGAAGGGGAGAAGCGAGGCCTGCAGGGGCAAGGAGGGACAGGGCCCTACCTGAGTAGTCCACTATGTGCGTGGGGACCTTCTCGGGCGTGACATCAGCCGGGATCGTGATCTCCTCTGCGCGAGGAGGCACCTGCAAAGCCAGCAGACTCCGTTCCAGCCAGCTGTGCCGAGCACAACTGAGAGGACGGGTGACAAGGGACTTCAGGTCCCCACACACCTGCTGCCCAGCGCCTTCCCTGCCAGGGTGGGATGAGCTCCAGACCACGGATCGCTCTTGGCCCACCGGGCTGCAGCTGCAGCTTGGCTCGCTACAGTTCAGCCCTCACACAGCCAGTTTCCCCGTGGGGAGACCTCCAACCCCCTCAAGACGCAACTCCTGACGGTGCTGAGTGCTGCCAGGGAAGCCGGCTTATAGGCAAGTCAGTGCTGCCGTCCCCGCTACGGCTCCGGCGATAAGCCCTCAGCGCTCCCCCAGCTCTCCAGCCTGACCTCCTGACAGCTGGAAGAAGCACTAAGCTGATTGTCCGGGCTTTGCTGTGAGAGCACGGGAAGGTGCGCGGAGCTGGTCCTCCCCCGAGCCCCCGGAGCTGACGCTTCCCAGCGCAAACGTCGCAGAGGGCACCATCTGTGCGGGGGCAGCGGGAGAAGCTGCCTGACGGCCAGACCGATCCTGTTTCCCCATCCAAACTGCGATGGGACGGTGAGCTGCCGAGCCGGAGGCTCCAGGGGCAGGCACAGGCAGGCTGGATGCTGCTCCTCACAGACGGCCCAGCTCAAAGCACCAAGCCCTTCTCCAGACAGGCACGGAAGGGCAGGGAACGCGGCTCTGCCCCTTCCATGGGCTCTGTGCCGGTGCCACCACAGCAAGGTCAAGCTGGGGAGCACATGGCCCTGCCACAGAGGGCAAGGCTGGGCCCCATGGCCTGCTGCACTGGTGGACACAGAGACCCCCAGCAGCAGCGGGGAGCAGGGCCCTGGGAGGTACTTACACCCCTCCCCAGGGCAGATGGGGCCCCAAGTCAGGGATTAGAGCACAAACTAGAGAAAACACCATTTCAGCCGGAGCTCCGTGTGGTCCTCGCAGAGTTAAGGTCACCCGACCCAGCCCCGTGGCTGCCACCCGCCCTCCCGGACACCCGCGGCTCAGCCCAGCACCGCTCCGGACAGAGCCGTCCCACCGCTGCCTGGCAGGGCACCCAGCCAGGGGGCCCGGGGCCCCCCTCCCGCTCACCTCCTCAGGGAACTCCTCGCCCACCAGAGCCATGATCAGAGATGTCTTCCCCACCTGGGCTAGGAAAGAAAGGGAAGACGTTGGCACCGGCCCGGCAGAGCCTGGGCGGGACGCGGACAGCGGCCGGCGTCAATCACGGCCCGCGGGAGACCGGGCGAAGGGGACGTCGGTGTCCTTGCCCAGCGGGAGACCTCGGGGCGGAGGCCGGTAGAGCGGAGCAGCGCTCCCCGGGGAGCCCGGGGCGGGGAGCCCGGGGCTGCTGCAGGGAGCCCGCGGGAAGGGCCCCGCCCGCAGAAGCCGCCAGAAACAGGGGCCCGCGGGGCTGNGCTGCCGAGCCGGAGGCTCCAGGGGCAGGCACAGGCAGGCTGGATGCTGCTCCTCACAGACGGCCCAGCTCAAAGCACCAAGCCCTTCTCCAGACAGGCACGGAAGGGCAGGGAACGCGGCTCTGCCCCTTCCATGGGCTCTGTGCCGGTGCCACCACAGCAAGGTCAAGCTGGGGAGCACATGGCCCTGCCACAGAGGGCAAGGCTGGGCCCCATGGCCTGCTGCACTGGTGGACACAGAGACCCCCAGCAGCAGCGGGGAGCAGGGCCCTGGGAGGTACTTACACCCCTCCCCAGGGCAGATGGGGCCCCAAGTCAGGGATTAGAGCACAAACTAGAGAAAACACCATTTCAGCCGGAGCTCCGTGTGGTCCTCGCAGAGTTAAGGTCACCCGACCCAGCCCCGTGGCTGCCACCCGCCCTCCCGGACACCCGCGGCTCAGCCCAGCACCGCTCCGGACAGAGCCGTCCCACCGCTGCCTGGCAGGGCACCCAGCCAGGGGGCCCGGGGCCCCCCTCCCGCTCACCTCCTCAGGGAACTCCTCGCCCACCAGAGCCATGATCAGAGATGTCTTCCCCACCTGGGCTAGGAAAGAAAGGGAAGACGTTGGCACCGGCCCGGCAGAGCCTGGGCGGGACGCGGACAGCGGCCGGCGTCAATCACGGCCCGCGGGAGACCGGGCGAAGGGGACGTCGGTGTCCTTGCCCAGCGGGAGACCTCGGGGCGGAGGCCGGTAGAGCGGAGCAGCGCTCCCCGGGGAGCCCGGGGCGGGGAGCCCGGGGCTGCTGCAGGGAGCCCGCGGGAAGGGCCCCGCCCGCAGAAGCCGCCAGAAACAGGGGCCCGCGGGGCTGGCAACGGCGGCCGGAGGGCGTTGCTACCGTCACGGTGGGGGACGCGCCTCCCGGCCCGCCAGCACCCCCGGGGGTCGGGGCCGCGGGCAGGCCCGGCCGCTCCCCACGGCCTCCCCCGCAGACGAGGCCCTCCCGGTGCCGGGTGGCGCCCCGCGGGCCCCAGGCCGCCCCGAGGGCTNAGCGGCGCCCCCTGGCGGGCGGGGGCGGCGCGCAGCACGCCGAGACCTCCTGGCTTCAGTTTTCGATGTTTTATTAACAAAAAACAAACGGCAAACGGGGCCGTAAAACACACCCTGCCACGGCCCGGGCCTGGCCTGCGGGCCCGCCGCCGCGCCCGGCCCCAGCAACCCGCGGGTGGAGCAGAGGTTGCGGCTGGGGCCTGGTTGCGGCCTAGCTGAGGCCTAAGCCGGGGCCTGGCCAGGGGAGCCGGGGCCTGGCCTGGCCCTCCTCCCCCGCTGGAGAAGCGCCGCTGGTCCAGGGGTCTCCCGGCTCAGCCCCCCGGGAGCTCCCAGACGAGGACGGCGCTGTGGGAGGCCGTGAGGAGGCGGCGGCCGGAGGGGGCGAAGCGGCAGAGGTGGACGGCGTCATCGTGGCCAGCGTAGTCCTGCGCGTCGCTGGCGGGGCAGCGCAGCAGCCGCAGGAGCCGTTCTGCGGGGAAAGGAGGGGGCTCAGTGCCGGGGGGAGGAGGCCACGCTGCCACGGGGCTTGTCCCTGCCAGGAGCATGGTTCCCGGTCACCCCCCCGGGACCTCTCCCCTCTGCTGAGCTGCGGGTCGATAAGCTGAGTGACAGGGGAGAGCTTCTTGCCAAAACAAGCGGGCAGTTAATGGTTGGTAATGGGGAGAGAGCGTGACACGGCAGCTCCACCCTGCGTGCCAGACTGTCACACTGCGGTAACGGACGCGGCAGCACGTGTTAGCGCAACTCTGCTGTCTCACATCCCACTGCTGCGCCTGGCCCCGGGGCGGGGGGATGCGGATGCCCTGCAGCTCTGGGGCAGGCGTGGAGCTCACCCCGCTCTCAGGAACCACCATCAGAGTGGGACGGACGTAAGTATTGCCTCCCCAGGCAGATACAAACAGCTACAGGAGCAAGGTGCCTTTGACAGGAGAAGGCTGCTGATCGTCCCCACGCTGGGGGAAGGTCCCTTCTGCCTCCCAGGCTGTAGCTCACACAGCTACAGAGCTGTTCGCTCGTGAGCGGAGTTGAAGACAGCCCGTAACCCCAAGGAGTCATTCGAGTGACAAATCCTGCTCATTGACAAACAGGACTGAGCTCATGCATCTTGTTTCTGACCTATGAGTCTCCCAGAGCGCTCCCCTTGCCTGACACGTACCCTGCCCGGGAGCGGGGCAGCTCCCCCCACAGTCCCAGCACCGTAGCTCCCACCGTCTGAGGACACGGGCTGGTGTGTGTGCACACCTCGTTTAAAGGAAAAGGGACACGTGGTTTCCCCCCACTCGCAGGAAGAAGGGGATATCTCTCCCCGCCAAAGGCAACCTGGGGACAAGGCAGCCTGGGCAGCAGAGCCCATGGCACCCTCCGGTACTCACCGCCGAAGCCGACAGCCATGAAGCGTGCTGCAGGAGACAGGCTGAGCGATGTGGCGAAGTACGGCAAGGAGATCTTCTCAACTACCTGCGCTCCAGCAAGAGAAACACACCAACACCTCAGAAATGAGCCGGCAGGAGAGCAGGGCTGCTGCAGTGACAGTCGTTAGGAGGGTAAAGGGCTCCTCTCAAAGGGGAGGCTGACAGATGCACAGCACCTCTCAGAGCTCGGAAACCTGCCAAAGGCATCGACTTTCCAGAGGAGACTCGACTCAACGATTTAGAGCCCGTTAGTGCTCCTGAAAACAAACGCCTTCCCCTCCTGTCAGATCGAAAGGCAGCGGGGCGGCAGCAGGGACTGGCAGCCGGCCCAGACGCAGCCCGAGGCAGGGGCAGGGCCCTGCCACTCACCGGTTACCTGGGCCAGACTCAGAGTTTCTGAGATGAAAAGCTCTTGCCCTGAGCCCACCCCAGACCCTCAGACTCGGCTTTATGCACAGGGCAGCACTGCCTCCCCCCACCGCACCTTGTTTTACGTGGCCACGGCCCCGCAGCGGCAGAGGAGCCCCTTGAGCCACCCTGGCAGGGCACAAGTACCTGTTTCTTGCGCAGGCTGTAAAACAAGGCTTCCTTCTGCATCCCAAAGCCGACGTAGACCAGGGTACCGGGTTCCCAAGGGCAGAAGGCGGCCAGGCTGGGTGGGAGGCTGCTGAGACCCTGGTGAGGGAAACCAACGGGAACAAAATAGAGGCTAGCTTCTCCAGCCCGCCCCAACACAGCGGGGGACAAAAGGAAGCCACGGAGGGACACCAGCCCTTGGGGAAATTAGAATCATAGAATCACAGAATCACTAAGGTTGGAAAAGACCTCTAAGGTCATCCAGTCCAACCGTCAATCCAACCCCCCCATGCCCACTAAACCATGTCCCCAAGCGCCTCATCTACACGGCTTTTAAATCCCTCCAGGGATGGGGACTGCACCACAGCCCTGGGCAGCCTGTGCCAAGGCCTGACCACACTTGCAGGAAAGAAATGTATGATGGAGGCGGTTTCCTCCCTCTTGCATTGCCGTCTGCATTTGCTGTGCTCGTGGCAAAGCAAGGAGCAGCCACACACTGCCATGGAAACGTGAGGCAAATTGTTTACTGTCACAGGAGCAAGACACATGAGGGTCCAACAGGTTGAATTTCCACCGAGGCATTATTGCTACGTGGGCTTGAAGGTGGGACTGAGTTATGGATCGGTTTAACACAAGAAAATCGGGCCCAGAAGATAGATCTTCAGTAGTGGATGCAAAATCAATCCTTCCCCTGTTCACTGTGGGGAGGGGATAGGGAGGGATATCCCCTTCTTCCTGGTCACTGTGGGGAGACCTGTAGTGAGTTTCCTTCACGGAGAGGAAATCCATCGTTTTGGAAACAAACAGAAGAAACGTTCACAGAACCCAACCTCTGTATGGGCCTGGACGGTGCTTGGCCCTGAGCGTGCAGGCTGAGGCACCACCGCTTGCCCCCCGAAAAGACCCGGCTCCCTTCTGCATGCCAACGTCACGTGTACTGGGGACCATCTCCCCTTTCTAGCAGGTGTCCGGCTGCCCAAATCTCACACCTGGCTTGGAGCCAAAGGGTTCTGCAAAGCCTCTCAGACCCACGGGGCTAGAGTACTTGGCTCTGTGAACCCGTCACTGGGCTCTGGCTCTGAATATTCATGGGGAGTGTCAAAGTTAGCAGCATCCTCATAATTAGGTGTCTCTTCTGCGCACTGTGCTCACTGCTGCCTGTGCTGTTTTGCGTAGCACAGGGGTGTCAGCTCTTTGCAGATGCAGTTTTTGACTCCTCATGCTTACAAAGGCCGTGCTTCCCGGCGGTTAGACACTGCTACAACACCCACTGCCTTTTGACATGCAAGAAGGTGCATTAACAAGATTCTCTACGAGCAGCAGAACTAATGACGACGACACACTCTCCCTCTTTGGCCCCGTCCGCTCAGAGCCTTGGGGCATCCCTCCTCCAGCTCGGCTGGCGCTGACACCCACGCCACGAGCAGGCAGGGGCTGGCAGGTGCCACACTCACCTCGGGGCTGGCAGGAGCCGGGAAGCTGAGCCAGTCGAGGAGCTCGCACTTATCCTTCAGCCAGTCGGAGGCCCAGACGCTGACCCGCCGGTCCGAGCTGGTGGCCAGCCAGAGCTCGCCTCCTTCCACCCCGAAGTCGCGGTACTACGGGAGATAAACGCAACGCTGCGACTCCGGCAGTACAGAAGCTTTAGAGAAAGCTGCCACTAGAGCTAGCACGGGGCAGGAGCTCGTGGGAACACAGGCCTTATGCCGTAGGGGATCAACACCAGGATTAACCTCCATTTGGGCAGTGCTTAAAGTCACTTATCACAATAAAATAGGACAAGGAAGCCGTGGTACCCAAACGAGCAGCGCGCTCCGGGCTGAAAGCCCCGGCAGAAGAGGCTGCTGGAGGAGGGGTGAGCGCCCGGCCTGAACGACACAGATCTCTTCCCCGCGACGCCCTCTGGATCTGCACATCTCCTAGGGGAGTGCTTGCAGATACCGTGTGTCCCCTAACAATGTCCTTCACCTAAAACCGAGGAGGATCTCCTAAGTCGAGAATTAGGGAACACAGCCTTGCAGCACGGATGATTTTAAAGCCTGAGAACTTAGGCAAAATTATTCTCATTTCCGCTGTGCAAAGGAAAAAGACTCTTCATGAAGAGAAGGACAAAGGAGATGCTCAAAACATCACACTGCTGCACGGCCATGTCTTCCTAGCTCCACAGAGGAACCGTACACAGGGAGCCAGGCTGCCAAGGAGCGAAGTGGGGAAAGCATGCCGATCCCTGTCTCAGGGGCGCAGGGGTTGAAAGATCACAGCCTGGGCTGCTCTCAAGGGCCGCTGCTCTCTGAGAGCCTGCGGTGTGGGCACGCATCATATCTGCATGCAGAGTGTCTACAACAGCCACCAAACGTCCCTCACCCGCAGGCACAGCCTCGCTCAGGGTTGCACCTGCAACGCCTGCGGCTTTACCCCACCACAGACGTCCCTAGAAAAACTGAACGGGAGTTACTGGAGGGGATGGAACCCTGAAGAGGAAAGGTGAGGGACAATGAAGTAAACTCGCTGACCGACCTGGCCACGCTGCTGCAGCTTCCCAGAGCTGTGCAGCGACACATGGAGAGCTCCCTCCCGCACAGCGCCGGCTCAGAGGGTGAGGTCTCACCTGCTTCCTGGTGCACTGGAGAACAGTGATGGGGGAGCCTTTGTGGTCAGCGAGGACGCGGATAGTCATTCCGGTGCGAGGGCTGCTGACAGCCACGAGCCCGTCCTTGCCCCCCGATAAGATCATTTCTCCTGTGGGCAGAGGAGAGAAAAGAATGGGACACTTCTTGTAGGAGAAGGAAAAGCCCATAGGAGAAAGGTCCAAGATCATGGGATACCGGTGTCCCAAAACACCATGAAAGGCTGGGAACATCTGAGTTAAGGGCTGGGTAAGATAAGATGTCTCAGAGACCCCCACTAAAACACCACACTGAAGAGGAGCCACTGCAGATTGTAAGCAGGAGGACACAAAGGAATGCTTCTTGTACCCAAACCCCTTTGCTATACCATTGCCAGTATACCTCCCGTGGCCCGTTTACCACACGCTCAGCTGGCAGAGCTACCAGAGCTCATTGATACAAGTTCCCTGGCTCTCCCTGGCCCCAGGTTTTTGGGCAGGTCGTCAGTACGCAGAGCACCTGGAGCTCAGGGTAACGCAGGCACAACCAAGCCATGATCCCCAAAGCAACATCTCCCCACTGTTATAACAGGCAGCCTCACCGTCTGTGGAGTAGGCAATTGCTGTCAGTGCAACGGTATGGGGGTGCATTTTCAGCTCCATCTCTGTCCTGGAAATGCTGAATACGCGGATGGTGCCATCGCTGTACCCTGCCACGACATGCTGGCTCTCAGCTCCCCACGCAACGATGGGACGAGGCTTCCAGGCCAGGCACTGGCAGCTCTGTAAAGGAACCAGGACAGAGACCCGATGACACAGTGAAGACAGCAGGACTGTGCAATCAAATGCACTAAAAGCTCCACCTGCAAGTATTTCTCCAGCTTTAGTCGGCTCTGTGACGACACAGCAGTCCTTGCAATCCCAAACAGTGGACTGTGCCCTCTACCAAGAGGAAGAGATTGATGTACCACAAACAATTACCTGGTTGAGCACCTGGAACTGTACCACCAGCTCCGTGCTGCCCAGAGACCAAATCCTCACGCTGCCATCTTCCCCGCACGTTACGCAGTGAGTCTCGTCGGGACTGAAGCACACTTCGGTCACCTGCAGCGAGAATGGAGATGGGGAACGGGGGCCCTATGAATGCCGGAGCCTAGAGGACATCAGCTCCTCTGCCCCCTCATCTCCCAGGACCCCTCTCATGGGAGACACCAGACAAAAAGCCCCAGACATAAAGGAAGGTGGTGTGCTTTGGTTTTGCCCTTCAATCTTGGGCTGACAACTAGGCTTGTAAAGGAAACCAGTAAACCTAACCCCAAAGCTAGGACCAGGCACTACACAACGTAGGTGTAAGTAAAATACCTTCTCTTCTACCATCTGAAATCTTTTTCCTGTAGCATAAAGATACCCCAAAGCAACAGCAAAATTCAAAACAGTCATTCTTCACCTGAGTGGGTTTTTTTTTGTGTGTGTTTTAGGCAAAGCAAATGTTATCCAATATGGATATCCAGCTAGCAAACAGAAGGCAGGCAGAAGTCACAGCGCTCAGGAACGAAGCCTTAGTGATTGCAAACTGCATTCTTCCGCTCTGGCAGAAAGGCCCACAGCTGCTCCCAGGCTGAGGCTGTTAAACACCTAAGGCTAGAGCGGATGAGCTCAGACTTCTTGATGTTGGACTCCTCTCTAGACTCCTCCGTGTTGTCCCGTCAGCACTAGCGAGCCCTGCAGCTCCCTGACCTCTCCCATGGCCAGACCAGGGAATGCTTCTGCAGCCCGCACACGCTTCCCGGGGCATGGACAGCACACACACCGCTTGCTGCTCTGCGGGACAAACCACCCCAGCCCAGCCCCTCCAACCTTGTTCTTGTGGCCGCTGATTAGTCGGATGCTTGTGCTCTCTGTCCAGTTGATGTACCACAGGGTTCCTGCCGTGGTGCCCACAATTCCCATTTCTAGAGAGTCATCAAAGGCCGCACTGACTATCGTCCCGTCAAGGGTGATCTCATGTTCTAGCAGGACCGAGCTAGACCTGGAATAAAGGAGGATGCGAGAAGGACTGGCTCAACTATTGGAACAGCCACTCTGCCTCCTTTAAATGCAGTTTTCTGGTGAGGCCAGTCACATGTTTGCAGCTAAATGGTTCAATGAGGAGCTAAACGGTTAGTTTGCAGCTAAACGGTTCCTGTACATCGAACAGTGACTACCGTTGCATTTGCACTGCAACCATCTTTTATACGAAACAAAGAAAATAGGGAATGCAACAGCATGAGAGAAGAAACAAAGGCAATGTATTTTCACTAATTCTCTTAAAGGAGTTCCTACCAATCACCAACACAAACTTCAGGCATGATAAACTCCACCCATTTCCAGTATTAAGAGGGTTCAGCTACCTGTGGCAAAAATTCAGTATAAAGATCCAGACAGAAAAAATCAGCAGTCATGGGATGGAGAGGAAAAGCTAAGGATGAAGAGCAACAGGAGCAGCATGGTTGCAGGCAGGGCCGATGTCTGTCTGTGAAAAGCCACCGCTCGGACAGGTCCTGGGAGCTGCCAGCTGAGGGGAAGAGCATCTCAAGAGCACGGCGAGACGGGTGCGAGCACCGTGGGGACGCTGGGGCCGTGATCTCCTACCTGGCATCGGGACCTTTCAGCCTCAGCTCCTGCACAGCGGCCACTGACCACAGGCGGATGCGTTTCGTGTTGCTGCCGCTCACCAGCCTGTTGCGCCGACACACCAGCACACCTGAGGTCACAGAGGAACGAAGAGCACCCTTGAATATCCACCACCCTCAGCCGTCACCCACGGTGTGCACCTGACAGCCAGGCCGCTGATTCATTCGGGCAGGGCAGGGGGGGTCTCCTACAGCCCAACACCCAGCGTTTTTACAGGCTAGAGATGAACCCCCCAGGAAACCCAGGCCCCCAAGGAAACCCAGCTCACAGATCCATTGCCACCCCACGCATCTTGCATCCGACACAGCAAACTGGTTTACCGAGCACAGCTGAAATCGGAGGTCTGCAAGCTCATTGCTGTTCTTTCCTAACAAGTTCCCTGTCATAGCCCTGACAGACGCCCGGGGCATCTGCACCCACCGATCTCGCCCTCGTCCGCGTCCCACGTCATGAAGCAGCAATGAGTCTCGGTGTCCCACACGCAGATCTGGCCTGAGTTGGTCCCACTATAAAGAAGAGTGTCGGCACCGTAACAGAGAGAGGTCAGCTCCACCGGCCCTAACACGTCTGGGGCAGGGGCCTGATGAACCTGCCGGAGCACATAAAACAGAAACGTCAAAGAGAATACGGTGCTTACCTACATCGGGGAAAAAAAAACCCTCCTCCTACCCTCAATTCATGCAGTTAATGCCTCAAATACAACTGAAAGCCACTCACAGCCAGCCAACATCATCTCACTAAGAGAAATCATCAGACCTGTGGGGGCAGAGCCTCCATCACACTCACCAGGAGCTTGGAAAAGAAGTCAGAGATGCTGAACAGAAATTTTAAGAGAAGGTAAAACTGAGGTTTACCTTGAGGTTGACATCAGCTCCCTGCTGCTCCAACAGCCAAAACATCATGGCTCCCTTCCCCACGCAGGCCAGTTCTCTGTGAGAAAGAGGACTAAAAGCCACGTCATGGACTGGCTCCGAGATACAGGTCGACGACATGAGTTCGTAAGTGTAGGTATTCCACAGAGCAACGGTTTGATCGCTGTAGTCCCCTAGGTAGGACATGAAAGACAGTAGAAGGAAAGCCTGCAGCCTCAGTGTTTCTTCAGGATGCTCACGAGCATACACACTGCACACACGCATCAACTGTGTCACTCCCTTGTCCAGTTGTTCGGAGACAACTGCTGCAAACACCGTCCCAGGCACGGACACGGCTCCTTGCGTGTGCAGCAAAAGCTGTACGACATGATGGGTCCTCATCTGAATTGAGTACAGGCGTAACTGGCCCAACACTTCATGCTGGAGGCTGTAGCAAATCTGGCCCTGCAGCGGGGTCTGCCACCAGCATTTGAACTGGCCGATGGCTGCCGCGGTAGGGATTTCAGCAGGCAGAGCCGGTATTCTGCTGTTTCTACATCCTTAGGAGCTACTGCACACCTCAACATACGCCCCACACAAGCCCTCCAGTGATACTGTGCACCCAGGGCTAACAACAGTCTTGAAATAAGAAAGGGATGTCACCACTGCTGAGGTCAAAGCTGAGATGGGAGCTGATCTTAATGGAAGCCACCGTACCTGGGTGGCAGCAGATGGCAAAACTCCCCAGCTCCCAGCCAGCTCTGGAGGACAGTGCTCTCCTGCTGCGTTTCCCAGGCTCCATAATCTCAGTGGAGACTTTCAGCTTTTCTCTTCTCTGCAGCCCAGACCAGAGCTGGAGGAGGGGGGCTCCTCTCCCATGCTGCTCCGTGGAGTGCACAAAGCTCTCCTCCTCTCAGGCAAAGCTTGTTTTTTTTTCCAAGGGCAGACTCAGCAGCCCAGTGAGAGTGTATTGCCTGCTCCACAGGTCCTCTCTCATGCAAAACAAGAACTTACTAATTGCATATTTGTCCTTTAAATGTCCCCTGCCTAAACAAAACAGACAGCTTGAGCATCCATCTTGTGCTGGCATCGCTGCCTGGCAGGAGGCTCACAGTTTGAAGCCTGGCTACTTCTACGCAATTCCACCTAAGCAGCAATAAGAAGTCCAGAAGAATGCTTTTCCCTTCAGACACTATATATAGTAACTGCAAACTATTTACATGGGCTTAACAAGCACTAGTGAGCCAGGAGAAGAAAGCTGTAACTTCAAGAAAAATGAGCTAGCCGGGGCAATGAGAAAGAACCGAAGGGGAGCTGGGGGGAGCCCAGCGTTCGTGCCTGTGGCTGAGATGCACAGGGCATGAGCCTCCCCTCGAAACGCTGCCGACAGCGCCCTGGAAGTTCGCTCAGCTGCAAAGAGTACCCCTGCAGGCGGTCACTCCCAGGAGGACCCGAGATCACTTGCAGTTTTACGTGCTGCATTATCCATTGTCCCGAGGCTACCAAGCAACAGCCTCATACCCACGAGCCTGGTACACATCTCACAGGTATTGAACACCTCCCTCCCCTGAGCTGTCTACTCTAGGGCGTGTTCCTGCACCCACACCTGGTGTTACAGGTGTGCTCACCTAGAGTAACAAGGAATCTGTCATCCTGAGAGAATGCCATGGCTTGTACTTGCGTCTCGTGATGGAAAAGACTTGCTGTGCAAACCCCATCCTGGACGTTCCAGATGCAGATCTGACAATGGGAGTCTCCATCCCTCCTTCCTGAGGCAGAGGCAAGAACCTAATGGAATGATATGTTGTCACTGAAACCTTGGTAAATAATTAGAGAACACTTTGTTAGTTGGTTAGTCTTAGCAACTGTTAGTCTCAAATTTAAGTGACGTGATTGCAAATGAAAAATTCTGCGAGAACAACCATCAGCTGATGGCAAGAGGGAACGGTAGCATCACCCAGGGGAAGGGAGCAGCCTTTACTGTCACGCTGAGCCAGCACAATGGATAGCGAGGCTCCAAACCCATTTATTTTATTTTCATAACCCCAGGTCTCCATGCAGCAGGCAGAAGAAGGAACGGATAAATGGGATTTTAGTCTGTGACTTTCCTTTAGCCCAAAGCGACACAGACAAAACCCTGTCCGGGGCAGCAGAAGCCTCTCCTACCTGGGCATCGTGACTGACGGCGAGTGTAGAGATCTCCTCTGCATGGCCAAACCAGTGATTCTGTGATGCCGAGTGCAGATCTTCAACCACAATGACACAGCCACAGGTGTAGGCAAAGAAGCCTAGCAGAGGCGGAGGAGATGGGATGTTTTCATGTAAAGGCTTCACATACAGCACCCACTATAACCTCCCTCACAATTCAGGAAAATTCTTTTTTTCAGTAATACGTAAAAGCTGACTCTTCTACACAGCCTGTCAGCATCCTTCCCACCAGGTTGAGAGTGGAGTAAAATCTCACCTCCCTTAACCTGAGCAAAGCAAAGCTGTTGGGCATCACTCCAGCCTGGAGAAAGGAGGCGAGATGGCCTTTGTGAGAGTCTTCCCTTCTGCCCTATTCACTCAGCAACTGAAGCCTGAGTCTGTCCGTATCAACTAACATTTGCCAACAGCAAAGAAGGGTTACTGGATTTTACCAGCGCAAAGAACCCTGCAAAGATCCCAATCCAAGAGCTAGAAGGTTATAACTTGGCTCAGTACACACACCTCCCGCCCCTCCAGAGCCTTCCCAGTGTACCTGTGTCCGGGTTCCACACCATATTCCCTCTGCCATTCCCGTTGTAGCCGATCACTGCTTTCAGCTTCAAGACCTCACTGCCAGCTGGAGGAGATAAGAAACTCTACAAGAAAAACAGACACCGGTTTAAAATAAGCTCTAGAAGGATGGCCTGGTCCGGTACATTCAACACCCACGTAAGAAGCGTGCGTGCAAGCACACACACATCCTCGCACACACAACTCGCAAATTTATGCCAATATACTTCCACAATTCAAGTTCAACACATCAACAGATGAATACCAAAGTGCACACTTATACATACAAAAAAGAAACTGCACCAGCAGAACCAGGCACAGATGCTTTCAGATGGGGCACAAAATAGGCTGGCAGCAACTGCCCAGCCGATGAGCAGCTGCTGATCCTGCTGGGAAAGAGTTCAATGGGATTTGCTGACTTGGGGATACGGATGTTTCAATAGGAAGACAGTGGGGGGAAAAAATGCTACCAGGTGGAGGGACAGAGGAGAGAATTGAGGGTGCAAGCTGAATGTAGCTTTGCCTGCAGCACCGTGAACAGCAGAGCTTAGGAAAAGGTTGAGTTAAGTTTCTGTTTTATTATTGCTCTGTTTGTTAACAGAGCGAGAGCTGTGCCTTGACTATCTTCACTACGCTCAATGGATTGCCTTCCCCAGCCTGCTCTGCCAACGCATCTGCTCGCAAATATGGGTGCATGATGAATCACTCCATTGCTCTCTCGTCTTTCACTTTCAATAGCACATGCCACTTCCATTTCTTTTGAATAAAAATGTATGCAGATTTGCTGAACAGAAAAAGAGTTGATCACAACTCACTTTTTATTAGTCTGGCAAGAGCTGCATGTAGAGGAGAAAGGGGAACTAATGTTAGGAGTTTCTAACTGAACATCAGGCTCAGGGGTATATTTCACAAATTGCTTTCAAACAGAGAACAAAATGGAAACAATTTGGAAAATCCACCTACCCCAGCCCCAAAATGCCTGTTCGCCACCTGCCCAGGGAACCAGCCCTGGCACAACTCTCACCTGGGGGAGCACCGATGCCTTAAAACGAGGAGTGAAATGCCGGTAGGAGTCTGGGCGGACAGAGCACTGGGACTTGGGACTTTTGGTCTGCTTTCTGGGTTCTGCCACACAAAGAAGAAAACAGTACCTATAGGCTGCTGCTCCTGGGAACAGTTCGGGAGCAGCAGCTAGGCTGTGGCTTGCTGTCCGTTCAGATGCTGTGTATGCGTGTGCATACACACACACAAACACACGAGCCAAAAATCAGACTGCAGCAGCACACGCACTCCTACACAACTGGCCATAAGAAAAGCACCAGATTTGCAGGAGGAAAGGAGGAACATCCATCTCCCCCCAGCATCCCGCTCAGCCACACCACACTGCGAACAGCCTAAGGGCACCCACGCTGCGTGCCCTGAGCATCGCTGCGAAAGCATAAGCCACACAGCTAGAAAGAGGTCTCTAACGAGAGCAGCGGAGGCATAGTTTTATGTTGAAGCTTTCCAACAAGTCCTGCCTGAGGCTGAGTGCTGGCAGCTGCCTGCTTCTGGCAGCTCGCCACAAATTGCTGCAGCTTTGAGGCTGTGCATCTAATAATAGAGACATCGGGAGCTTTAATTTCAGCCGGGTTTAACAGAATGTGCCACTTAGAGAAGATACTGGCTCCAAGCTGAAGAGGGGCTTCTGGTCTGCCTAGAAGCAGCAGCAGGGAAAGAGCCAGAAAAACAAGCAGTCCTGGGGACCAGCATGAGCTTCCCTCAACACTGACTCCCCTTGGTAAATCATAGAATCACTAAGGTTGGAAAAGACCTCTAAGGTCATCGAGTCCAAGGGAAGAGCCCCGAGGAACACAATCCTGCTCTTCGTCTCACAGCCCAGAGCACGTGCCTGGGTCTATCTATACCATATTAATAATGATATATCTTTATTTTTCAGGGATAGACCAAGCTGCCATGCAGGCCTGCAGACATCGTGCCCCTAAGGAGCCAAGCTCTGTACAAGACGGGAATATTCCTGATTTACCATTTGCTGATTCTCCAGGAGACCTTGAGCTCTCCTGCCTCACTTTGGGCCTCACAACAACAAGATCCTCATTTCTGACCGCTTCCACCACAACAACCGAGGCATCTTTGTCTCCATTCGCCACCATCCTGCTGCTGCCTGGCAGACCTGCTTCCTCCTCTTTGTCCGACTCGGAGAAAATACCTGAAGAGAAAAATTAGCGGGAGGACAGAGCCATCCATGTCCTTCAGGACTGCTTCATGTGTGACCGACTCTTTGATTCTGGCAGGGTCATTCTCCTGCTCTGTGTAACAAGCCCATCTGTTAGGGCAGAGGGCAAAGCAGACATTTCCTCCTGGGTATGTCCAGCAAGGTGTTTACCATAGCCCTCAGAGAAGCTGTGCCAGCAGCTTAGTCTATGGAGGAGAGCAGGGGATAAAACGGTGCTGAACCCCAACTCCTCTGGCTGGCTTTGTCCCCGTTAGGGGAAGGAAAGCGCAGACTGGTCTGTCAGTCTGCAGGAAGGGGATCATGGGCAGGGATGGCTCCAAGGATGCTGCTGAACTAGGCAAGGAGGTTTTCCTAAAACAAGATTAATTTTCCCCTTTCCTGCAAGTAGTTCCTCTTACTTTGACATCCTGCTTGGTGGACAGAGCTGACATCCAAACACGGTGGTGAGGACAACAATGGAAGAGGAACTGTCTGCCGAGGTGTCTCGGCGGCATCCTTTAGCTTCTCAGCGCTCCCTTCTGTGAAAAGAAAAGGGTTTGTGTAACTTCATCCCTTAGATCGTCTCATCCTCCTGAGTTGATTGATGGCGGTACCTCCAAGCTCATTTCGCCAGCTTCCTCCTCCACAGGAGAAGCCACTTCTCCCTTGTCCTCCAAGAAAGGTGGGGACAGAGAGAGAGGGACTGTGAGGGCAAGGAAAAAGAAAACCGAAGAGATGGAGGCAGGGAAAGACAGAAGGCAAAAGCTGAAAGACCTACCAAGAAACCCAAGAGCAGCTCTGCTCAGAACATCCCCTCCTTGGCAGACTCCGACTGAGAGATGCCAGTTAATTGAAGGCTGTCCCTTGGGGTTAATTAGCTGGTTAGCCCCCTGCTATCTGACCCACTGAGGGAAGGAACAAAAAAACCCCAACCCCTACCCTCTGCCATGAAGAGCAGCTGTGGAAGAGCTGCCAAGCTGCCGGCCAGCACCACTCACGGGAGGAGGCAAACTCACCTGCCCCCGGCAGCAGAGCGGCCTCGGAGGAACGAGCCCTGGAAAGGCAAGGAGACCAGCGTTACACCGGGAGGGGATGGGGCAGGGGCAGTGACGGGAAGCAGGGGAAGGCGCTGCCCAGCACCGTGCACTTACCCGGCTGGGGGTGACCCCTCCGCAGGCAGAGCCAGGAAATCCCAGAGGAAGATGGCGTCTCCAACGCTGATGACGTGCCGTTGGTCTGGGGTGAAGGCCACCTGGCGCACTGGTTCCGAGTGGCCGATGTACACCTGGGAGAGAGCACACCGTGAACTACTCCATCGCCACACCTGACCTACCAGGATGGTGGTTACTACACTGCCCGCCCTGCACAGCCAGTGTCTGTGCAGNCCTTAGTGATTCTATGATTCTATGCTCCTCAGCATAAGATCCCCTCAGAGGCCAGCACCACACCCTACAGTGCTCAGACCTAGGGTTGGTCAACTTGGGGTTGACCTTCAACACACTGATCTGGAGAAACAAGCAGAAGCTGAAAACCCCCAAGGTCCTATCCTAGCTCTTGATACCTCTGAAACCCTGGGTGAGCCATTTTCTTCTCTGGGTGGCTCTGTCCCTAGCGCAGGGGTAACACCTACCTGTGTCCGTCGCAGAGGGTCTCACTAGGTGCGGTGCTTTGGCAGCCCCAGCCCGTGCTCAGTGCGGGGCGTTACTACAACGTGGGAATAGGGCTGCGTTTCTCAGCTGCTGGGTGAAGTGGGACTGGGGACACTGGGCCAAGTCACGCAGAGGGCATTTGCTGCTCTCTTCTCCAGAGATTCAAAAATGCTCGATCAGGGCAACACCAACCCCCTTCCCTCTCTTTGTGGGCAGTACCTGGAAGTTGATATCGAAGCGCATCCGATAGTCCCACACTTTGATAACTTTGTCACCAGCAGTGAGCAGGTACCTGCCATCCTTGCTCAGCGCCAAGGAAGAACAGGACAGCTTGTGCACGGGAGACACCTGAGGACAAGAAACGGCACCAGCAGCGTTAACTGAGCGGGTTCCTGTCCCTACTTATGCTTCAGCAAAAGGACAGGAGGGTGACAGCTCGGAAAACAAGGACAAGCTCAGGCTCACCCTGAGCACCACACCAGGATAGCTACATGCTTGCCACTCGTGTTTCTTTGAAGCCCATGAACTCCAGGATGAGCTTTTCTCTCATTTAGCTTCCTACAGTGACATGAGACCTCAGTGCATGAATTTTGTAGTGTCCTACCTCTCGCACCAGTCGTCCCGTTTTTGCATCGAGCACAAGGATTTTATTGGAAGAAGTGGACACCAGGAGCTCGCCTCGAGGCACCGGAGCAAAGCAGACTCTTGCTGCAGAGTCCAAGGCCGTGCTGTTCAAATCGAGGATGCTGATGTCCACCCTCAGCAGCTGTGAAACAAGGAGCTACTGAACAAACACCGTGGAGCAAATACTGCAGAAGCCTCAGGAGCCTCTCACGGCTCTCCTGACACGAGGCTACGGAGCCCCCCAGACCCTTCCCTTCCCACCTAATGAGGGACTGTAGGGTCCAGGCAATGTCCCTGCTGCCCAGGAGAGCAGCTCACAAAGAGGAGTCGGAGCCGACAGTCTACACAAGACTTCTCCAAATTACTTTTTCTAGAGGGGAATGAAGCCAGAGAAGAAGAAACCTTGACTCTGTTGTTTCTATCTCACAGAATGGAAAACAAACCTCACTGTAACCACCCTGAGCAAGCGTCTGCTGGGCAGGGAAGGGCCCTCTCCAACACGGCTGGTGCCCAAGGCCTTTGATCTATCTCACCTGATGCAGCCTATGGGAAATTCCCCTGTGGCACGTGCTCCCCTCCCCACCCTCCCCCAGGAACAAGGGGAGCCTGCCGGGTACCTCGTCTAGAGAGCAGGCCTCCATCACGGTCACAACGTACTTGGAGGGACCCACGAAGGCCAAGAGACGGCTGTCCCCACTGACCACCAAAGCATCTGAACCGCTCCCAGCATCCCGGGCCACCACATTGCCTGAGGGCCACAGCAAGAGAGAGAGTGAAGAGAGGAGCAAAGCCCACGCTGCAGCCAGCTCACTCTGTGATGGTGCTGCTGACCAGTAGCTGCAGCTTCTCCTGCCTCCGCATCAGCCTTGGGTTAACGTTCTGGCCTGAGAAAGAAGCAACCTGTTGTAGGAGATGCTACAAATTTTATCTGCAACATCCGAAGTGTGCAGCGAACCACCTCAAAGACAAGGTCTAGATACACGGCTTGTCGCCCGACTGAACGTGCGGCGTTTCCAAGGAGAGCGGAACAAAGTCAAGGGAATAAAACTGATTTTAGTGTTTATTTTTTAACATTACAAGAAGCTGTGACAAGGAGCCATGAATGCAAGATCTCAGTTGCAGCCTGGGTGTCTGAACCCTGCGCAGAATGAAGTCAGTATCAAACCCCACCACGCTGATGTCAGTCCGGTGGGCAGGTAGCCCCAAAGGGTCAAAAAACAAAACCAAAAAATAATCGCAGACATCAGAGCAATTCTCTGTACTTATTCCACTACCAAATTCCACTGTTCTGTCCCTGGATTACGGCCAGGCAGTGAACACGGTTTCAGAGCAGAGTCAACATGTGAAGGTCCAGCTGCAGCACTGACACTAAATTTAGGTTATTTTGGACAAATTCCCTGATCTCTCTGAGGCCCTATTCCTTCTCTGCCTACTTCAACTGCACACTTCTTGGGGCAGGATCCTCCTCTTTGTACAATATTGCATAATGGAGCTCCCTTTCCCTGCCCAAGCTTGTGCTGCCACAGCTTTTTTCAAAAGCGTACATTAAATGTGACATTAATGTTTCCAAACAGTGCCTTGCCCCTGCACTGCTTCCCCTGCCTGCAGCTCTCCACCTTCTCCGTTCACCAGCACGGCTGTTTGCGCAGCTGTGCTGCAGGCAGGATTAGGGAAACGATCCAGTTTAAACAAATTAACACATCCACAAAATGGAAAGAGTCAGGGCTTGGGCATGGCTAAGGAGGAAGACTCTACGCTTGTGTTGCTTCTAGGCAATGCACTGTTGAACCCAGACATGAAGGGGCAGATCCCTGCGATTCCAGCCCATTCACAGAATCATAACACCAAGCAAGCTGAGAGCTTTTCAACCAGGACGGGTAGGGAAGGGTTGGCAGTCACTAGGGTTTGCTCACGCATACGGTATAAACACAAATGACACAGCTCAGAAGGTTCATCAGAAAAGAACTCTCTGAGTGGGCTGAGTCTGGTTTGGCTTTGATGCTAGGATGTCTGTGTACTGAAAAAAAGCAAAAAGGCAACGCAGAACCCCAAAGTCTTACCCAGGACTCTCAGGACGTGGCTTTTCTGCGCCATACAGCTGTAAAGAGCCAGAGTTCCCTGCAAACAGGAGCTGAACATGAAATTGCCGTCTGGAGAGAAGGTCAGCCCAGTGATCACAGTGCGGTGCTGCCTGAAAGAAGGCAGAAAACATGAAAAAGGGGAGGAGAACAAACAAACAGAACCCCAGAAAACAGTAGCAACGAGAAGAACCCAGGGGAGCGAAATAACCAGGGGCAGGCAGAGGACCCCACCGTGCTCACGCCTGCAGCAGCCCAGGACAATCAACACTCCGACTTTTTGGAAAACCGAGCAGCAAGCGCAGCACTTCAGCTGTCCCTGGATGGGACATGCTCCCTTTCCCTTTGGAGCATCCGCTTCCTGTGCCGAGGCTCGCGAGGGCTCCCAGTTCAGCTGCTCTCTAGGACGAGCCTGTTCCTACTGTTGGCCAACTGTCCACTGGGAAGTTGTAAAGAAAGCCCTCATAGCCTTCGCAGGTTGGACTTGTACCACCCAGAACCTTGGCACAGCAGGCGATCTCTGCCTGAAAACCACTCAGCTGGGATGTGAGGATTGTCAAGCTCAAGAAAAGCGCTTTTCCCACCTCCACTCGCTGTGGGTCTTGCCAGGACACCCACAGTTAGACCCGTATCTGCCCCAGCGCAGCTCCCACTGCAAACGCTTACTTGTGCTCCACCAGCAGATCGGAAGCAGCCAAGCTGAAGGTCCGCACCATCCCGCTGTCAAAGCCACAGGCCAGGATCTGCTGGGTGGGGTGAAAGGCCACAGCACTCGGCATTTCCTCTGCAGCTCTGAAGTCATACAGCTGCGGGGAAGAGACACACCGCAGGCACGGAGCTGGATAAAGCTGTACCCGGCAGCCGTACCTAACACCAAAACAGCCTCGGACCTCCACCGTGAGTGTGTCCCACAGCAGAAATCTCATCCTGCCTGGATGGATCTAAGGCCCAGTGAAGTCCTGGGTCTTTGGGCATTTAGATAAAGCCCTTGGGTATTATGTTTTGTGTTAAAAAGCAATATTCAAAAGATGGAGGAAAAGAAAATATTTTTGTTTAACAATACCTTCAGAAGCTAAGGCCAAATTAGGCATTAAGCTAAAACTCTCAGAATTCCATACTCCGGAAGGATTTCTTGCCCATGGTACCCCCACCACGCTTCAGGGAGGACATTTAAGGGCTCTTGAACTGTGGAGCTTTGGTAGCTACACTAAACAGAGACTAGGCAGACTTAATAAATGCGAGACACCTACTGACTCTCGTCTCACCTACCTGCTGCATGGAGACAAGGTCCCAGACTCGGATGGTATTGTCCTGAGACACCGTTGCCATCTGCTTCCAAATCCCCTCCACCGAGAACGCCAAAATTGAGTCCTCGTGAGAGCGCATGAGGGTGTTATAGTCCCGGGACTGGATATCCAGGTAGCCCAGATTCCCAGCAGTGGTCGTGCACAAGACTTTGTGGCTGTCCGGGCTGATGGAGACAGAACTCACCGGAGCCTCGTGCTCTGGGGAAAGACACAGGAGTCACCAAACCCCCCTGGAAAAGGAGCAGCAGCCGCTGGAGCACAGCTACCGAACCAAATTCGCATTTAGGAAAGTAACGCACACAGGAATGAGCATCCCACATGACCTCAGGATTGAATGCTTGCAGGTTTCATTTTAGTGACAAATTAGTCTCTGCCCTTTCTAGAAGTCCCTGGGCTCTGCTGTTATGGTGATTGTTTCAAAAAGAGTGAAGAACTGCTCAATTTTTCCCCTAATTTTTCATGGACAGAAGAGCCATGGGTACAAGGGCACAGAAGTCAAGACTGAGTGCCTGCTCTCACCCTTTCTCCTACAAGTTACAAGAATGAACATGAAGAGAGAGAGACAGCAGGCATAAAAGATGCCCTCGTTCATGAGAATTGCTTTAGGAGACAGGGCAGTGGAGCTTCGGCTTCACAGCAGCAGGCTGATGGAGATGTGGAGCTCAGAAGCACCAGTCCCAGATCTACTCACCTGCCTCTAAGACAACGGCTGAGAAGTCCAGTGGCCACAGCCGCAGGTAGCCATCTTCTGAACCCGTGGCACAGAAGGTTGAGGAGACACTAATACTGTTTATAGCGATCCCAGGACCTGAAAACCAAAAAAACAACACTTGAAACAAGAAAATTCAAACTGAGGGTTGCCCCATCCAACAGCTGGGTCCAGCGGTCCACCCACACCAGCAGCTGACGTCTCAGAAGAAGCCAGGAACCCCACGGTGACTGGGATGATGAGTTGCGGCTAGCCCTTCTCAGGACTCCAAAACAAGTTCAGTCCCCGTCCCTTTCCAGCACTCCTCTTTACCATCGTGCAACTCTCGCCAGGCACAGAAAATTCTTACCACTTGTTAAACCCTGCAATATTTTTGCCTTGAGCAGGATCTTGTGGCAAGGGATGGCCTAGATTAACTGTGTGAGATACAAACCCCTTTTATTTCCATGTCTTAAATCCTCTCTGCAGCATAGCGAGAAGGGAGACAGATCTAGAGAAACTGGGATTTTTTGATTCAGGTATAAAGTCCATTGGTCAAAGCACTGGCACGAGCCAGCACTGCTACCAGGAGGACACCCAAGGACATCGTTTCATCTCCTCTTGGGCGTTTTCTCGCCCATGAAGTGAGAACCGGAATTACATACCTCTCAAAGGGGCATGCTCTAGATTAATTAGCTCAATTTGCCAAAGCAAACTATGCACTAAGTTTTAAGATATCAGAGCAATCACACTTGAAAGAGAATTCTTCCCACTGTTAAAATTAATGGAAGAGCTGAAAGCTGTACTACTTGGTATACAGCAAGCGAGATTCCCCAAACACTCTGAACAGGCTGAATAATGAAAAAAATCCCCAAATTAATCTTTTTTGTTGGTCTGCTTAGCTCTTTTTCCATCTCTACGTTAAGATTCCCATCAGCAAATTAAGACCTTGTTTCACGTTTCTAAAAGTAGTGTTTCTCTGAAAGTGCAATCAGCATTTAAAATGCTAAAATTCTTTCTTAAAATGATACTTTGCTGTACTAAGGAAGATTATTTGCAGTACTTAAGAGGCAAATAGCTAGCAATGATCTAATCAACCCAAAATAATCCTTCGCAGTAGGTAAATAGTTTTGCTTTACTGATTTATTTTACCAGAGATTTGTTTGAATTCATTTCTGACTCCGATGATGGTCGAGGTGCTCCCTGCCTGGCCCCCCCCCGCCTGCAGATACTCCTACCTGCGCCGCTGCCGGCCTTGTCCTGCCGCTGGCAGCCGCGGGGCCGCGCGGGCAGGAGCCGCCGCACGCTCCTCATGCAGACGTTCTTGTAGTCCACCTCCAAGACGTGGCCGCTCTTGCTGCAGACAAAGCTGTGAAGGAGAGAGACCCCTGCTCTGGCACCCCAGGGCTAAGAGGAGCTGTGCTGCTGGGGTTTAGTGAAAACCCAGCTTGGTTTACTGGTTAAACTGTTTGTCTGATGGAAAGCAGTTCTGGTTCAACAGGTCAACGAGGTGTCCGAGGGCACCTTTCCATGCGCTACCCTACAAATCTACAACTGAGACAGAGCTTCCTATTTTATTTCTTGTCCCTTTGAAACATTAATTAGCAAAAGGCTAAAAGCTCAGCACAGACTTCAGAACAAAACCTCTCTCTGCCACAGGACACAGCCCGGGGGAAGGCAGGGCCAGCTGAGCTGACAGCTCAGTATGTGGTAGCAACAAAGGTCTGGCTTGGATGACTAAAATAAAACAACAGAGAAAGCGGGTATCTATCTATATGCAAGAGCATATGTACCACACTCCTCCTGCTGCCAACAGAAAGCTAACCACAAGCCTCAGGTGGGGGAAGAGATTCACTAAATATGGCAAAACATCAGTATGGCAAGAGGACAGACCCATTTCTTGGGCTATTCTGCAAGCAGCCAAATCTCTTTTGGGAAGCAAAGTGCGCTGAGGAGGGGAGAGGCTCTCCCAGCTCCAGGAGGCACCTATATTTTGCAGGGAAAAGCCAAGCAAAATCTCACGCTCAAGCAGAGGCGAGGGAAGGAGGATGCTAAAGGCAGCCAAGAGCCGTAGAGCTCCCTCCTGGCAGGCTGCCCCGAGGACGGGTGACAGAGGAGCCCACAGCCCCTTACAGCGTGCGGTCCTCCGGCTCCCGCTCGGCCGCGTGCCCCTCCTCGAAGGCCAGGTCGGTGAACTCCAGGGAATGGTACTCGCCCAGATTGACGGGACACGAGCGCAGCGCTCCGCTCCGCACTCGCCACAGCCTGATGTTGTCCCGGCCGCACGACACCATCCTGTCCCGGGAGAGACTGCGTGAGGACCAGGACAGGACCCTCTGAGCCCCTGGTGAAAAGTCGGTGCCCCAAGGGCCACCAGCTGACAGCGAGGACCAAGAACAGGAATGGGAACCGGACGGCGGCAGCACCACGATTCCCCCCACAGCTCTGCCAGAACCAACACTTTTGAATTTTTTTTTTTTTTGCACGCTACCTGGTATCATCAAAAAAAGCAATCTTCAAGGCCTGGATGTCCACATCCGTGTGCGCTTTGGCCAGCACGGCCACCTCTCCGCCACGGGTCACCTGAGCAGCGTTCCACACCATCACCATCTGAAGCAAGAAGACACGATGGCAGAGCTGCTCAAACGTGGAAACCTTGGCAGCAAAAGAGCTTTTCATCACAGCAGCTGACCAGCTGCACATGCAGGAGCCTGCTCCGGAGCTGAGCACAACGTATTGATAACAGGATTGAAACAGGGGAAAAAAATTCTCTCGCACAGAGGGTTTAGGACAGTCCAACAGCTTTGCAAAGCTTCATGGCAATATACTTGTCTGGCATCCATAATTATAGGTTGTAAATCCCAGGGCTGCCTGGCAACAGGGCTCAGACTTGGAAAGAAAATCCACAGGAGCGGGAACTCTGCCTGCTGAGATACAAGAGCTGTACCAGGGCTGAGCCCGTCCGCGAGAGCTGAAGGTAGCACGTGTCCGGCTGCCCTGGCTCTCGCAGCGCTCTGCTCTGATGCAGGTTTGCTCGTGCTCCCCTCACGAGGGGCAAGAGAGCCCAACCGTTTCCCCAAGGGAAGAAATGAAGAAGTGCAGGCGATTTGATGCTCTGCATTTCAGAACAGTGTTAAAAACAGACCCAGCGTCACCTCGGAGGCTGGGACGGGCTGAGGCATCGCCCTGGGAGAGGTGGTCCTGGCCAGCCCCCCCAGCACCCCCCGTTCTCCCATCCTGCTTTCACCCTATTGATCCCTCCTCCCCCGTTTCAGCTCGCCAGCTCCCACCTGGATCAGGGAGCGCTGCCACATGCCAGGAAAAAAATGGAGCGCTGTTTATTTTTTGCTGCAGGCAGTACGCAGTTAGCGATGGCACAGCTAATTGCTGGTGGTTGTCAATAAGGGATCAGTGGATGAAAACAGTTCCACTGATAGAGCAAAACCCCCAGTCCCACGAAACAATTTTATTTTTGACTGCTACACGTGGGATCTGCGTCATCGCCTAGCTACACAGGTGGGCGGCAGCTTCAGTGCCCAGCATCCCTCCCAGCAGCGATGCCTACGATGCTTAGAACTGAAAGATTAAACCTCGCATCTTGCCCTAAATGCTATAAAAAAGGGTTTTTTTGGCTCTAGTCAGTGCTGAACCTCCCATTTCAATTCCCATTCCTCCACTACGCGCTTGCAAGCCTTCCAGCTCAAAATACCACACAAGCACGTGTCACCCTCAGCCCGGTGGGCCAGAACGGCTGCAGAGGCAGGCGGCAACACTGCCTGTGAGCCTGCGGCGATCCCCGCAGGGTGCGGGCAGAATCACACAGCTGCCTTCATCACCCTGGCTGGGCTCCTAGCTGGGACCAGGGACTGAAACAGCCCCAAAGCTCAACCCGAGCAGGTCTCTCAGTCTGCTTACGAAAGGATTTGTGTGCTTGCAGCGGAGGATCACGCATGCGAACACTCGTCAAGCATCAGGTAGAAGGGAAGTATTTTCTAAGCAGCTAAGGAGCAAGGGATCTCCCTCTGACTACAGTGAAGAATGTGTCTAGGAAAGCCCAGAGCAGAGGTTTGTCTGCAAAATAACTACGTAACCTGAGAGAACAGCCACCTCATGTTGCTTGTTCGCAGGGCGGGGAAACCCCCAAAACCAGGTTTCAGTCCTCACCGTTTTGCCGTGCCCATCCTTCCCGACGCCACACAGAACGGCTCCGCTGTAGGAAAAGCTGCAAGAAGAGGCTGCCTGGTGAAATGCAGCTCCTTGTACCCCGAGTGCATCTCAGCAGGGAACAAAAGGAGACAAGTTCAGGGTATGAGGAGACAGCAAGACCTGAGGGATAAGCTCAGGAGAGAGCTGGCAGCATAATGGCTGTTCCGGGCCAGCTGCCAGCAGGTCTCGGTGGTGAACACAGACAGTGAAGGAGAGCTATAATTCTCTCCTGGTTTATCAAACACGAATAGCACTGAAAAGCTGCCGTGCTGCAACACTTAGCCCACCTGAACGCATCCCTGCGCCCAGGCTGAAACCCACCTCAGGGACAAGAGGGAGCGGACGTGGGTTTTAAACACCGAGAGGCAGCTGCCCGTCGGGAAGTCCCAGAGCCGCACCACGCTCAGGGCACCAGCCTGCGCGGAAGCCAGCAAGGTGCTGTTCCCGTTGAAGGCCAGCGCCGAGACCTGCGGGAAGCACCAGGTTAGAGACTTTTGAGGAGAGCCGGGACCGGGGGTACGTCAGGGGTACAAGTACAGCGCTGCTGCACGGCTGTGTAAAGAGTTACGCTCGCCTTATCCGTGTGTCCAACAAAGAACCTCTGCTCTCCGGTCTGGATCCACAGGGTCACTATCACGGCGTGGCAGGGGTAGACCACCGCAGCGTTGTTCTGAGTCCACAGCGCCTGCAGGACCGAGACAGGAACGAGAGGGCTGCGGATCCTCCAGAGGTGCCCCAGGTCCTAGGATGGACCTGCAGAGATTTCTTCAACAGGAGATCTGCCGCACGTGTGCAGGTGAGAGGATGCTCTTCGATACGAGTACTCTTCTAACTCGCCAAGGAAAACTAAGAGCCCAGTCGACTTCCTACTTAATTCAGTAGATTTATCCTACCAATCATCTCTACTACATGAACAGCAGATACAAGGAAAATCATGCTGTCAGCAGAGCCTTGAGCTGCCTGAACGAAAACGACCCTTTCTTTCCCCTAACACAGACTGCAAGCTGGGCTCCTGCGAGGCACAGTGCCCCACGGAAACAATCCAAAACACAGCCCTTCCTTTCCAGACTCTTACAAAGCAGCTCTAATTTTAACACATTAAAATGCAGAAGCCATGAGATCTAAAAAGTCCCTATAATTTCTAATTCACCATCGTAACAGCAGAAGACCCATGCACTAGCATAAGCTCGTGCCCATCTGCTTTGGGGGCATTTTCCCCATCAAAAAGTGCAGGAAGGGTGGCACTCCGCTGCCTTCCACGCCTCCAAAAAAATCAATCTGTGATTACACATAAACTCCTCAAACTGTCTGAGCTACTGACCCATTTGGTGCTGCGGCCTCCAAAGCCAATGATCATTCTCAGCTTCAGGATGGGATCTGGTAAGAGCCTCTGAAAAAAAAAAACCAAAACCAAAACCACAGTGAGCACCGTTGCACTTTGAGCCGGACTGAGGTCCTCTGCCCACGGGCCCCCTCCGTCCCCATTGTCCTTTCTCTCTAAAGCACAGAGGCAGCTTTGGGGTCTCTGCTGTTAGAGGGGATGGCTTTAAAGAATTTAACTTGGCGGAAGTCAAACTTGGAAGGAAGGAGGAGCTGGGATGTCCCAGCGTTAAGCAGCAATCCCACCCACGCTGGGGGGTTACACCAGCCCCCCCCAGCGCCCTGGCGATGCCCAGAGCCGGCTGCTGCTGCGGGGGGCTGTCCTCTTACCCTGCAGGCAGAGGCTCTCCTGCCGGACGACACACCTGGTCCAGGACCCTTCTTGTACACGCTCTGGACAAATCAGTGAACATATATTATTGGCTTAAGGTCAGTGCATTTGAACACAGGGTCCCTCTTTCAAATCAAGTATGATACTAGTGGAAAGGAGAACTGCTAGTCAGAAAAACTAACGCCAGCAAAAGGACTCCATAGGATTAACCAAAACTCCAGCCTGAAGCTTGTGTTCCCTCTGCTGCTTCTGCCGGGCTCAAACATCAGCCAAAAGCATCCCAAAGCCACCCTCGGGCTGCTGTGACTCCTCAGCACTTCACCCACCTCCTCTGAGCTGCTGCAGATGGCTCGGATGGTTCGTTCGCTCCTCTGGTGAGCGTACACGTGGATGCCACCATCACTGACTGACGGCAACTGCCCAGCGTCCCCCGCACTGTGCGGTCTCTGGTTCTTCTCTAGCTCCCGGTCCGCAGCAGGCACGGCGCTCGGAGGGTCTGGGGCTGTCAGGTAAACCTCAGGGATGCTTTTCGTAATTACAGGACACCGACGTGGCATCTGAGAAAGAGCAAAGCCTCAGGCAGAGATCGGCCCCCCTCCCAGCGCCTTCCACCCACTGCAAAGGCAGAGACAGGGAGACACCCAGTCACTCCCACGTCACCCTTCACAGCGATACAAGCAAGGATGGAGCAACACGGAGGGAGAGCATCCCTGTCGGTACGTAGCTTGGCCAGGTACATTAACCAGCCACACTCCCTATGCTCCCAGTGTTGTCTGTGCACGGTTCACCTCCTCCAGACAACAAACCAGAGACCCGGGAAAGATCCAGCCCTGAACAGTCTCTGGAAGAGCTGCCCTCTCTCCACTGAGCAGAGGCTAGAAGCGCCTGGCCAGCCAGCTCGGAGCATCCCAGTTCAGAACAGGAAAGTGGTCGTGTTCCTCATTTTCTCCCTCTCCACAGCACGAGGAGGATGGCTTCCCCCAGTCCCTCTCCAAAAGCCCATCACCACGCTGCCTGGTAGGCCAGTCTGAGCACCAGCTCCTGCGTCACCGCCAGCAGGGAAGGGAAAACCAGCGGTGAGGGCAGCTGCCCGCAGTCCCAGCAGTCCGGACTCCACACACTGCTCTGCTCCCTGGGGGCACCTGATCAAGTTCTTTAGTCTCCAGTCCTCATTTCCTATCTATAACTTGAAGACACAACTATTTGCTGCCTCAGCTGAGACAGGGAGGATAGATGTCTGGAGATTACGAGGTACTTGGCATTTATCTTGTCTCTGCTCTGTGCTATGCCAGACTGAACCACTCGGTCGTTAACTGCAGGGCTGTGGTCAACGACCGTGCCCAGATCAGCGGTCTGACCTGCCCGGATCAGCCACAAACGACAACAAGCAGCTTCTATGTCCTACATAAAGGAACTCAAAGACAAGACGTGGGGAAAAAACTCCATGGGGGGCAGAAAGGAAGAAGTCGCAGCCTCCTCCACGGTGCACTTACAGCTTTGGGACTGGTTATCTGATGGATGAGGGACAGTCGGTCACGGACTGCTTTGGTGAGCGTCACCGGCTGGGGCAGCTGCCGGATGGGGTCCTCTGAGACTTGGCCACCTGGGTGACATGAGGAGCAGGTTGGGCTCTTTCAGAAACCCAAAGCATTCACCCGGGGCGGCACAGCCTCAGCTGCTGTCCCCAGCCTTCCCACCTGCCGCAGGACCGGGACAGCTCTTCTGGATGGAGTCGTACGGCAGCTTGGACCCCTCGGATGGGAACCTGAGCAAAATCAGAGGAAGGCACCGTGTAATCGGGATGCTGCACAGGCACCCGGGAATCTCACGTGGTAACTTACTGCCTGACACAAAAGCCTCTTCACCGTCTCCTGTAAGATTCCCCCTTTTGCCCCCTCCTCCTCCAAATATTAAAGCATCTCCCAGGTCTGACCTACACCATTACTTTCCAGGAGTTAGCTCAGTGCCGCGCACTTCAGGCAACGCCGCGAAGCCAACGACTGCGATGAGCTGCAACTTATGACCGAAAGAGTTCTCTGGCAAAAGCCTCTCCACCGGCGGGAGCCCAGCACCGAAGCTGAGGAAGGTACCCTTACGTCTGCCCCCGACGAGGCGTTACGGCCGATGACAGCTCAGCAGCCCCTGTCAGACCACCCTTTAACTAGCACGAGGCACTAGGAGCAGCACGCACAGAAGAAAGGCTTGCATTAGCCACGGGAGCAATGCCAGCAAGAGATCATCGAGAGAGGACTGATGTTAATGCCAGGCATGGGAGTGCTCTACAGCCTTTTTCCTGCCCCAAAATATCACCCATCAGCAATTAAGCTTAGACCAGGGTAGATGTGTTAACGACACCTAAATGCTGGAGTGGGAGTGACCAAAATGTCTCCACTGGAGCCCCCAGGTTTGTCCGGATCTGTCATTCCTCAAGCGGCATTACCCGTCCTGCCCTCCCCGGGGAACGGGGAGGTCTCCAGCGCGGGGGGTTCAAGCGCAGCCGGGAGCAGCCGTACCTGATGTAGTCGTAGAGGTCGTGCCACTTCTCTCCCTTCGGCACAGGGAAAGCCATTTCTCGCGGCATGGGAGCGACCCCGCGGCAGGCCAGGTCGGCTCGCCGGGCCTCGGAGAAGGTCACACCTGGCAGCACGGAGATAAAGATATAAAGAGTAAGACTTAATAAAGAGTAAGTTCTCCAAGACCTGTGGAGCTGGCTGAGATCACGAGCTTCCCCGTGGGGCATGGGCACAAACCATTTCCCTCTTTGAAAACACCTGAGAAACAAAGGTTACAACCCCGAGGTCTGACACACCTTTGCACAGGAAAATTCCTGAAACTCTCACCCTCCAAAAAAGACCCCAGTGCATAAACCCTTGGTATCGAGTTACAAATCCCCCAGGCCCAAGATTCACTATCAGTGATTCAGCAGTTTCATGTGATTTGTGTTAAAGCTCTTTTCTCACTTTCTTGTCTTCTTCATGCACTTGTAAATTCATGAAAGTCTTCAAGATATAACAAGTTTCAGGAATCTGAAAGCAGCATCTATAACTTCCTCCTCACTGATGCTTTCCAGCTGCCCAGTCATTTCAGACAGATTTCCAGCACAAAAAAAAGAAAGGCAGAAACAAGGGTTTTGACCGAAGTATCTCTGCCACACTGAGCAGGTGGATAAAAAAAGTAGGTTGGAAGATTTCCAAGACAAAAAACCCACAGCCTCTTCTGGCAGATAAAAGCACAGGCCTTGGAGAAGTGAAGCTTGGCAATACCTTTAATTTTTTTCCCCTGAAAAAAATTCTAACCTTGGTAAGATATTTAACTTTGCTCTTATCATTCACTTTTACAGCTGGAAGATGAGAGGACTCTTTCCTCCAGAGGTCGGGAGATTGGATTAACCTGTGCACGTGAAACTTAACATTGCACCAAGTATTTTGCCCCTTCTGCTTCCCATCCCACGGCAGCAGCCTCGTGCTCCGCCAGGCTCACGGCCCTGCTGGCATCACGCCTGCAAAAGCGGCTTTAAACCCGCCTCGGGTTCCATCCAGGCTGGGTTTAAGTCACAAGAGAAACCGGAGGGCACCCCGAGGCCTCAGCAACTCACCCGGGTCAAACACCAGGTCGCTCGTGCAGAGGTTTTTCACCAGGAGGCTGGAGCAGAGCTTGACGCTCTTCAGGTGGCTGTAACGGCGGTTGAGGTAGAGGGAGAGGATGGAGTGGAGGTCAAGCACCAGGCAGGTCCAGCGCACGTCAGCAGGGGCTGCTCCCACGAGATCTGGGGAGGAGAGCGGCAGGTGGCAAAAGGGAAGGCGGGAAAAGATGCTACAGACCTCGGACCGTGGGTCTTGCGGGACGGGAGACGCGAGATTAACGCGGTTCAGTAAAAAGTATTTAGCACGCAGGACTCCCACCAGGCTTGGCTTGTCTGTGCCAAGATGGGAAGACGCGCCTCGCAGCTCGCTACCGCAGCGCAGGGGTGGGGAAGGACAGACAAACAGCCCCGCTGCCTCCGTGGACTCGTGCCCGGCCTGACACCGCACCCCACTGCTCGGGAGAACGGGGATGGGGGACACCCCTCCCGGGAGCTACAGCTCCGACCTTCCAGCTGCTGAGGGTCTCCTGCTCAGGACCACCACCCTCCTCGCATGCCTCAAGTCAACTTCTGAACCCAATTCATTTTCTAACGGTTTATTTCGCTGGTGATGCGCCAGCCCAATCCTGACTGCGCTGCGAGCAGCAGCACCGCGACGCGCGCTCCTCACCGCGCCTGGCCGTGCGGTCGTACGGCGAGCCCTCGGCTGCTCCGCAGACGAAGGGGAACTGCAGCCAGGTGGCTGTGGACTTGAACTCCTTGAAGAGGTTGGAGAAGGAGATGCGAACCACCTGGTTTTCCTGCGAAGACAGACACACGCGCAGAGCTTTAGTCACCCTGGTGGCTTCGGCAGGGAAATGCCGCAGAGGAGAAGGCACGTGGCCACGTCCCCTCTCCCCTCCGTGTCCCCTGTCCCCAGTAGAGATGCCCCAAGGATGGAAACCATCTCCGGTCCGGGGTAACCCACCAGCAGCAACAAAGACCAGCCAAGTCCTGCACCCCCAAGCGCAGAAGGTTGCTGCCCCCCGGTCTGTCAACGGGGCCGCGACGCTAACGAGGGCGGTTTAACGAGGCCGCCCCGTGTCGCGTACCTCAGTGGTGACGTCCAGGTGGACGACGAAGTGCTTGCGGGGCATGGGCCTGAAGAGCAGGTAGAGGTAGCGCCCCGCCAGCCCCAGCGACTGCGTCCCCGTCCGGGGCAGCTGCAGGTAGCTGCTGGTGGGGACGGAGCCCCGGATCCGGTAGACGGTTCCCTTCAGCCTCGCGTCCTTCCAAAACCACGGAAAGGGGCGATTGGGGGGGGTCAGCACTGCCCGCCCGTGGCCGGTGTCCTCCCGCCCCGTGGTGCCGGTGCCCCCCGTTACCGTGAGGGCGGCCACGTCCCCCTCCCTGGCGGAGCGCTTCCACTCCTCCACGCGGAAGTGCTTGAAGACGTTCAGGTAGGGGCGCTGCCAGGCTGCCGGTACCGGCACCGGGATCGGCGGGGAGCCCATACCCCCGCCCAGACGCCCCCCGTTACCCCCTGTATGGGGACCCCACTGATGTCCCGTGTCCCGAGGGCCCCCGTCCTCTTGGCACCCCGGTACCTCCATGCTCCGAGCCCCCCCACCAGCCTTGGTGACGGCCCCATTATCTCCGTGCCCCGTGTCCGCCCAGCCCCGGTGTCGCCCCCGTGCCCCGAGCCCGGTGACAGGCCCGGTAACCCCGTGCTCCGGGCCCC
>VZTQ01006254.1:1543-29033 GCA_013400755.1 Pelecanoides urinatrix | reverse complement strand
CAGCCGCTGTCGACCAGCACCCCCAGGTCCCAGGAAACATGACTCCGGTTCTGCTCCCTATTCCCGCTGCGCGGTGGCTCCTGGGACGCAGGGGTAGCTGGTGCCCGGTGGGCTGCAGCCAGCTCCCAGGCCACCGCTCACCTCCCTGGCTCAAGTCTGCAGCCTCCCAGGAGGTGTACATTTGGCCGGGGGTGGGAAACAGAAGTTCAAGTTCCTTCCCTGTTTGCATCCCTCAGCCAAACTCCCTTGGAGGAACCTCGCGAGGTGTACCTCTGGGAGATACCGCGCTGCTGGTGGCTGGGTGTCCTTGGCAGCCCTTCAGAGGCGCAGGATTCCTTTGGGCAGGGAAAGCACCGAGATTCCTCTCTGCTGACATTCTGCTCAATTCCTTCGTGGTGACATGCAGGTCATGTGCAGGCAGGCACTCGGAGCAAAGCCCAGGCCCGGATTACGTGCTTGCCATGACATCCTGGGGAAGGAGGTGCTGGCAGGCCCTGGCAGCGGGACGGGGGGGGAAGGATTGCGGCTCCCAGAGCAGCTGCTGAGGGTGACTTGTCCCCTGACATCTCCCATACGAGCAGCCTGGGGTGCCACGCTGGGACTGTGACAGCACGCGGCACACGATGGCCTTCAGGAGCATCGGTTTCACAGGCAGCCAAGCTTTACTTAAAGGGGATCATGCAAAAGCAAGCCCCGCATCCCCTGCCACAAAGCCAATTAAAATGCAGATGACTTGAAGGTAATTGCACTTACCCTGTAGCAGGCGATTCCCACCCCCAGCCAGGTGAGACAGGACGCAGAGTTCTTGCAGGCGAGCAGGTAGGTCTGCTTCGCCCGGCCGTACTGCCAGGAGAGAGATGATCATGTTTCTCTCTGCATCAAACGCATCGCTCCGCAGACAGCTCCCCCCTCCTCAGGAATTTGCCAAACACCCCCATCTCTGGTGGGGCTCAGACACCCACCGTCCCCACCGCCGCTGGGGGGGCTGAGAGCCTGCCCGCTGCCCCCGAGTCGGTGGCTCTGCGCTGGCAGGTACTAATACACCAATGTAGAAGTCACCCTCATCGCTAGGATGATAAGAAATGGCTCAGCAGCACCCTCAGACATTGCAAAGGGGACTTGGAGCTGGCACAAAGGAACAGGGCAGGTCCGTGCTCCAAGGAGTTGAGCGCTCCAGAAGGGTTTGCTGTGTTGTGAGATCTTGGCTATAGATTCAGATAATGGTGTCTTGTACCTGGGGTATGGAATCTCCTGCTATTTGCTTTGTGGCAAATTCCCTTCCACCACTCCTGCTGGCTCCTCACCTCTTTCTCTTCCAGGTAGATGGAGCCCAGGCGCAGGTAGACAAAGTGCATATCCGCAGCATCCTCCACAAAACTGATGGTTCGCTCGTAGCACTCCTTTGCCTCGCCAAAGTCCCTCTTCAGGTAGCACAGGTGCCCTTTCTGAGCCCAGACATTTGGATTCTGTGCACACAAAACCAGGAGTGAGATGTGGCTGGGAGACGGGAGGGCGAGAGACCTGGGAGAGGGGCAGGGACCCCTGTAATCAGCAGAAAGGAAGAGCTGGCCGGTGTTTGATGATAGCAGGACAGCTTTTACGTACAGAATTAAAATCAAGCCAGTGGGCTGCCTGCATAACACCAGCACTGGAAGCCACCTCCAGCCTTTCCTTGCACGGTGTCCTGGCCCGTGCAAGGCTCCCCAGGTATCGTGGGAGCATTCGGAGATGTCAGCTTCACAGCCCTCTTGCCTTCCATTCAACCTGACTCTCCAAAGCCGCCTTCCCTCTCTGCTGAGTAGCAACCTTGTTTCTCATGAAACAGAGCCTGACTCACCAACAGAGGGAAAGAGGATCAGGATATACACGTTCAAAGGGAAAAGAAAGGCAGACGCTGCAGAGAGAGGAGTCCTCGCTCAGAAATGCCGTCTGTCTGTGCAGGAGATGACAGAAGGCAAGTAATAAGCGGGGTAATGAGGAGGGCAGTGCTGCAGCCACAGCCTGGTGTGGTTCATCAGCTGTGATTGTCCTCCCCTGCAGAAATTGCTGCAGACTAGCATTAGAATTGCTCAAGCGAAAACGAAGCATGAGCTCTAGGTTCACACGCAGCAGAGTCTGCTGCGGCGTTTGGCCAGTGTCCTGCTTCGGGACACCGTGCTGCACCCCAGGAACACACAGAGAATTACCATGTAGTCGATCCTAATGGCCTCGCAGAGATATTCTTCGCATTTGGAGAAATCTTCCTTCAGCAAGTAAGTCTGGGCCAGCGCCAGGTAGTAAGCACAGGAGGGACCTCCCTGGAGGCTCAGCAGCTCGTGGGCAAGCGCCATGTGAACAAACTGTGGAGGAACGGCACGCCGGCGCGGTTAGGAGAGCAGGCAAACCACGGGCACCCCCAGAAGCGCACGGCAGGAGGACTGACTCGCGCCTATTTGACTTCCATGAACAGAAAACAGGAGATTTTTTTTTCCCCCTCCTTTGAATATTTACCTCCATTACTTCTAGTTCTGTTTTACTCTAAGCAACTCTTTCTGACATGTAAAATTAAGGCAGGCAGCATAATGTGGCAGTCAGAGACATCCCACCGAGACAACTGTGTGGGACAGGGACATTCCACAGGTGACACAAAAAGTACTCTGACATACACAACCATCTGAAACAAGAAAGGAGTACTGGCGTCTTGGAAGCATCACAATAATGCATCTCATCTCCGAATGTACAGAGCAGAGCACATCTGCACCATTTCTGACGTGGCTGTTCCCTCTCCAGCAAGCAGTGCTGAGCCGAGGCTCCCCAAGAACCTCGCCTGCCTGAAACGACTGTGTCCCCAACCAGCATTTTGGTCTGAATACTCTGCCTGGCCACAGTTTTGCATTTCTGGGCAGTGGTGGTTTTGCTCCCTCTTGCGCTCGGCATCTGGGGTAGCCACAGCTTGTTCCCTGAGCCCAAGAAGGGAACTTGCTGGAGCTTGCTGGAGCTCTTTGGTAATAACCCAGGGAAGGAGACCAAACCTCCCTTCCCACTCCTCCACTCCGCGTTGAGCTGACCTGGATGGCATTGACTTTCATCAGGAATTCCACTGCCTTCATGAAGATTGTGCAGGGAGGCTGGCTAAGTCCCGAAACAGGAGATGGTGCTGCAAGAAAATGTGTCTCCATCAGTGCCAAAGTGGGCTTTTCATTTCTGAAGCAATGCCAGGGGCTGAGACCCCGGCGGGGACAGAGGAATCCCAGCAACACGGTGTAAAAGCTGGGAGGTGGCAGAGGAGGCAGAAGCAGAGATTAACTCAGCATTTCTTTTGAAGGGCTTAAGTTTTTGTAAAAGATGTGCGTGTTTCTTTTCGTTTGTGAGAAGAAACGATGCTCTTGACCCACTAATGTTCCAGTGCAAATTCAGAGGAAGAAAAGGTAGGAATTTATGATTGAAGCTTGTGAGAGTTAACTACAGTGAGGCCGCTGCCTCCCCAAACCAACCCAGCAGGGCCTGAAGCACCCAGCACTGCCATCTCTTTGCCACCCATTGGAGAGTGCAGCTGTAGAGGCGGCAGATCACACAACACACGACCAGAGGAGACCCGTAAGGCCAGTTTAAGAGCTGGCAGCCCAGGAGGGAGACATCCGAGCAGCTGATGAAGGCAGCTGAGTGCAGTGACATGTAGGGAGAGCGCTGCATTCACCGGCTGCCTGTCCATCCTGAGATGTGCTGCTTCGAAAATCAGGATGAACCTGCTTTGCCTGGAGATTCCCCAGCTAGGGACAGAGAACAAGCCTTGATGTCTTGCCTTGGCATCAGGATGGCCACGGGTCAGTGCTCCCCAAGTTACTCCCCTCCCCACGGATCACATGAGGCCATCTCCCAGCACATCTCCCAGCACGGGGCTCTCCCTTACATGCCAGGCCCCCACCCCCAACCTTTCGGGGCTGCCTCCGGTGCAGCAGCCTCTTCCTCGGGTGCCGCGCAGGCCAGGGCAGGCTCCACCGCCTCCGGCAGTTTGTCAGCCGAGCCATCTGGAACCCCCTCTGGAATGAAACCCCCAACAACCATTAGGTGTGAACAAAAGAGTTTGCCATAAACTGCCCAGTTTGAAGCATGATTCCGCAGAAATGGGGAAGAGAGAATAATATAAAAGATCTATCAGATTTTCATGACTGGGAAGAAATTTCTTTGCAGGAGGCAATACTTGGGTCTGGGGTTTTGAGTACAAGATTACCATGTGAAGGTAGAAACAGGTATAAATGAGGCAATATCCCTTCCCTCATAATCAGAAGGGGCAAAAAAAGGCATATGACACGAGGCCTGCCTGCCTGAGGCACTTTGCATGAAGTGGTGATAACGGTAAAAATAAAGCCAGCCAACATTTCCCGCAGCCTGGCCAAATATCTGGGACTCGGGACAGAAGGTCTTGGCTCAGGGTGAGGCTGGACGCAGTGAGGCTCCAAAGGAAGCCTTTGGTTCAGGGTCACCACTGAGCAGCTGTTTTGCTCTTGGAATTGGTGAGGCAGTTCTTTCCAAGCTGTGTTGGGAAGTCACAACCACAGCTTTCATGAAAGCTAAACCTGGATGACCCTAATATATGACTGTCAGAGGGGCAGCTCTGCCCTCCCAAAGCCCCAGAAAGTACGCTCGCTTCCTCCGGCCGCCCTGGCCACTGCCCGCACATCAGCAGACCAGCAGCACTGGGCTGGGGCAGAAAAGTAAATGCAAAGATTGGTCCCTCTGCTAAGCTGCAGGTAAAACAAGGCATAGGCTGTGCTGCTTTCAGAAAGCTTCATCATTTAAAGCAGCACGCTTGCTGCTGTTGTCTCTGCTGGCGTAGTTCGTGGTCAGCCTATTCTAACTCACAGTCCACGTCTTCTTCCTTTACACTTTGTATTTCTCCTCTAGAAATACTTAGAAATTTCTCCTCTCCTTCCACTGTTCACCGCCTCCCACACTGCTCCGAGCCCCCTCCTTGCTGGTGCTAGGGCACCTCCTGGTTTTGCCCAGCGTTACCTGGCAAGCACTCTTCTGGGCCTGCGCTGGGAGACTTCACACATGCAGCAGCAATGTGCTTTTTCGTTCCTTCTCCTTCAGCAGCCTCAGGGATGCTCCTCTCCTTGGCGAGCTGTGCTTGCAGTAGCTTCTTAGCCTCACGGAAGGCCATTTCTGCCTGAATATTATTATTCTGCAGCTCATAAAACAAACCTATGGGAGACAGAAAGAGCAGTGTAAGCAGATGTCGAACCCTTAGCAAAATCCTTCCCAGAGCCCTCGGATTAGAGCAGGGAGAAGAGGAGCAGGGGCAGAAGCAATGCTTGGCTCTATAGGAACGCCTTGAGCATATAGGCTGGCTTGCTTTTGTACCTGAAAGTGTCCAGGCTACAATGCTGGATGGCTCCAAGCAGCAGGCATCCTCAAAGAAAATCTCTGCCTCTTCGTAGTGCTGCAGCACGACAGCCGCAACCCCACAGAGCAGCAAGCTGGGGACGGGGGCGGACAGGTTATCCTTGCAGGCCCCAGGCAGTGGTGTGGGGGTCACCCCCCACCCGGCCACCCACCCACCAGGAGCATGCAGCACCTTTGGATGTGTTGGGGGTCCAGAGAAAGAGCCTGCTGGAAGCACTCCCGGGCTTTGGTTTTTTCCTCAAGAAGGAGGCAGAACGCCCCATAGTCCAGCCAGTACTGGATGTTGCGCTGGTCCTGAGCTACCCTCTAGACACAAGAGATCATTGCTGGAGTGAGGACTGCTGCAATCACGCTCGGCACACACAACGAGCTGGGGAGACAACTTTGGAAAGACCACGGCTTTCCTCTGGCCACGCCAGCCCAGTTTAGCCACAATCCAACCCTTGTCTATCACGTGCTAGGGTTTCCCTTAACTGGGATATGCTGGGCTTCCTCGAAGCCTCCTTCACCTAACACATGTCCTCCACCTTCAGCTGACCTCCTCCTAGCCTCCTGTTAGAGGGCCCAGTGTCCCCAGTGCTGACCCAGCTCATCCCATTTCCCCTGGCCTGGCCAGCCCCTGTCTCACATCCTCCAGAGAGCAGCACCTCCCTAGAAAATCCCGCACACATTCAGCCTGAGTATCCTGGTCACGTTCACCTCCTTCCTCCCTACACAACAACAGTCAGGGCTGGCTGAGCTGTCAGCAACACGGGCCCCACGCCGCCGCGATGGCGTTCTGGCTGCCAGCCCAGACGCACGGGAGATGGGCAGGAAAGAACAGGGGCTCCTTTACCTGCTGGTGGTAGAGAGATGCCAGCTTGTAGTCCTTGTTGACTTCGGCTTCGCGAGCAAAGAGCCAGAGCTGCTCCTCGGTCGTGCGGGACGGAGGGGCAGGGGAAGCAGCTTCTTCGGACAGCAGCTGGTAAAGAGCAAGACAGAGCGTTAGCCCCGGGAGGGTAAGAACGATTCACATGATCCCAGTAGAGCAGCAGCCTCCAGTCCGGCACTGCACTGAGTGCACTGGTATGGCTGGGGCTGGGCGGGTTGGAAAGGCAAGCTGTCCCGGCTCCTGCTTGTGGTGGGACACGCTCCTGTCATTCACAGAATACAGTGACACTGTACCAGGGACATGGTTTAGTGGCCATGGGGGGGTTGGGTTGACGGTTGGACTTGATGATCTTAGAGGTCTTTCCCAACCTTAGTGATTCTGTGATTCTATGATTCTAGGTACCTCTGCCACGCAGGGACGGGGCAATATCCATTATTTGCGGTTGTGACAAGTAAAAGCATCCCCTAGATCAAGACCATTTCAAAATTCCTCTGTGGTGTCACTTACTGGTGACCCCAGCTCATGCTGGAAGGTCTGTGCTCTGCCCGGGTGAGCGGCAGGTGGCACAGACCCAGCCACCCTCACCACGAGCCAGCCACAGCAGCTTTTGCTGGCGGCATCTCGCACATATCCCACCATCAGGATTTCGTAGCAGTGGGATACAGATGCACCAGATCTTGCCTCTCAGTGTGGCTCAGGGCCCACAGGTGAGAATTGCAGCAAATTAAAGCACAAGCCTGCTTCTGTCTTGAAGGCAAAAGTCCCCCCGCCTTCACTAGACGCAGTGTCAAGCCCTGGATCCACAGTGAAGCCGTGTCCCAGGTCACCCATCCCAGCCGACCAGACACACATCAGGGTTTCTTCCTACCTGGTTCAGGGCAACATGCATCTGGTCCACGAGGTACACGTAGAGCTCACTGAGAAATGCCTGGAACTGCTCCTGGGTCTCAAACGCCGTGGTCTTCAGGTATTTCTCTCTCACAATCTTCACTACAGCGTACTGTGGAGACATGCGACTGTTGGACAGGGCAGGTCCCCCCTGCGCCCGCCACCAGCTCCACAAGCGTAATAATACAGAACCAGAACACACTGATTTTGCGTGAAGCTCCAACTTAGTTCTGAGGAAGAAATCCAGCCCAGCACCAATAAAAGGAAGAAAAGCAAGCAGGGTTGAATTTCTTTCCCACCTCCCAGCCCTGGCTCTCCCTGACACTGGTGCCTCTTTAGGGACAACATGTGGGAAGGCTGGTCCCCTCGGCACAGAGAGGGGGTCTCCAGGCCGAGGACAACCAGCTGAGAGAGAGGAACCTTCTTTCTGCCAGCACCAACTGCGAGTGTGCAAGAGCAGTCAGCTTTGCCCTCCCCAGGCCATGAGTGTGGGGCAAATGAATGTGATCAGCTTTGGAGTCTCTCCTCTTTAACAGGAATGGTTCTCCCAGCGCGTGACCAAAGCAGCTTGGCGCCTGCTCTGTTAGAGGAAAAACCTGTCCCTCCCCATGCCCACTGCAACAGCCCCGGGTGGCAGGAAGGGATTCTGGAGCAACACATCCCCCTAAGTTACCACCATGGAGCAGCAGTTCCTCTCTGAGAAACTGCCAGGACAAAGCAAGTAGGGAAGTGAAAAACACAATGGATTCTTTACCTTTAGCTGTTCCTTAAAAGCAAAATATTTGCCAGAGTTGTTGAGCTTGAAGTTGAGCTGACGCTTCTGTTCCTCCAGGGTTTGGTGGTCTATTGCTCCCCGGTCAGGCAGCCGCTTCCCAAAGAGTTCATGGTATTCGCTTAGGATGGCAATGGCAATGCTCGTGACATGGTTGTGATAATCTTCCACGGCCTAGGAAATAAATAAATAATCAAACTTCACAAGTCACTTATGCCGTCAACCTTGAAATGTATTTTATTTGCCAGAGCCCACGTCTCCCACAAACTCCACCTGACTCAAGTCTCAATTAGTCTGGCACGCATCCTTTCCTGTCCGTGCCTGAGGGCTGGGAAATTTTCTACATGTAAATACAAAAGAGCTCCTTAATAATTAGATATTGCTCCTGCTATTTTTTTTTTAATCAGAATTCAGTATTTCAGTCATGGTCATCTCTTCTATAGCGGTATAATTGGCTATAAGTAAAATATATCTCAGTTGCTGGGAGCCTTTTAAACCCATGGACCAGCCCTCTTCAGCAGTCTGTAATCTCCCTAATCTCGGTGGCAGAAGCTTCCCTGCGCTGCGATAATCAAAATGTATCACTGTGCACTCCAGACGGTCCAGCACAAATCAATTCTGCAGCAGCACTGGGGTCAGTTATTGAAGTGCTGCTTCTTCCCCCACTGTTACTTTGAATTTACCATCAGCCAGGGGCCACCCGAGGACGTTCTCCTTCGATGGCTGCTCTGTACACACAGAAGATGAGCCAGCACTCTCAGACCATTTTCTGAGGATGTCACACACACACAAAAGCCCTCAAAAATTCTGGGTGACCTGAGAGTGGTTGGGGCTGATTCTGTTCACGTTTGTCTGGGTCTGATGAAGCACATGGGCTAGTCTGAGAGAAGAAACTGTTGGGACTGCCTGGGGTAAACATAAGGTTCTGGTAACCTCTTTCCCCAGCATCCCGTTTCCTTCCAAACACCCCCGCGCTGCTGCCTTCCCTGCCTTTGCTAGATCTCTCCCCTTCGTATGGGCTGCGAACATGAGTGACGCAGCCCAGAAATGATTTTCCGAGGCATAATACTGCGAAGATAACACATCCAGAAGTTTTCTTTTCTGTGTATTTCCTCTTCAAACCTCATCTACATGTCGCTGCGGGGTGAGATTGAGAATGCAGATTCTCCTGTGTGAGAGGGATGAGGGCAGGAGGAGGTGGCAGCGTGGTGGCAAGGCCACAGGCTCTTGCACGTACCTTCTTGGCTCCCGCAGTCCGGGGAGGCAGCGGCGGCCGAGGAGGAATCATCTGCTTGACCCTGTCAAGGTGAGGACAGAAGAGATCAGCCAGACACACTGCCGGCAGCGCTGGCTTGTCTTGGGCGCAGGCAGCCTGTAGTGCGAAGGCTCCAGCCTGTCATCGTATCCTTGAGACACCTCCCAGGGACCCGGGGAGGGGGGGAAACTGAAGTCTAAGAATGAACTGCAAAGCCCAGGCACCTACGTTCGAAACTCGTAGCTCATCATAATGTCTTGAGAGAACTAGCTGCTGCCTCGCTCCCTGCGGATGATTACACCCCATGGGGATTAGGCGAGATTTATTTCGTTGTTATTTTCACTGGGTTTGACTGACCCATCACACAAAAACTATCATAGAAGCTCAGCCCAGCAGGTAGGGTTAACATTTGTTATTGCTAGCACTCAAACCCACTCTCCTAGAGAAGCAGATCTTATCAAGTTGCTATTCCTTTAACTCACAACCTCCTGGGTCTGCCAGAACAGCTGTAGGAAAGGTACCGACCTGAGGACAGCTCTGAAGAATTTGATCACTGTAAACCCCGAGCCACCCGATTCATCAGTTCCCGACATCCCACAGTGCAGCTGTGGCACCTCATCCCTTGGCCATGCCCTGACTCCTAGACACCATACCAACCCTGGCTGTACAATGACTTCAAATATGGATCAAAAGCCATAATTTTTACTAAGGTTTTACTAAAATCCTTGGTGTCAAACCAGCCTACATTCATTGGGATTTTTATTAAGATTTCCTGCTTGCTGATACCAGAACACCTTTGGTCCTTAGAACACACTCCAGCCCACCAAGCAAAGGTGTCACATCCCTGTGATGGCTCCTACCCAATTAGCAAAGCAAATTGCTTATTCCCCGCCAAATATAAACCACTCCTGTAACTGTTCTGCCAGCTTACAGAGCCGCTGACCAGCTGCCTTCTCCAGGTCCCAAGCCGTGGCCGCTTCTCCCACACAAACCCCTCTCGCGCTCTCTGCTGTGCGGTCTGGTGCCGTGGCCCTGAGTGGTCCCCTCGCTCTGCAGAGACCTGTCACCACTCCTTGGGAAGCCACAAAGCCTGAACAAGCGGGTAGTGCAGCTCCCACCCTCACAGTCCCACCCTCGCCCAGCCTCAGAACAGCGCCCGTCACTGACGTGTCCCCTCTGCCAGTGGTGAAGATGAAAACTTTGCTTTCAGATGAGAAAAAGAAAACCAGCAACAAGCCAGGGAAAGCAAGTGAGCGATGAGGGCCAGGCGGAGGGTGACAGAGAATTCTGGATGGAGCTCAAAAAAGACATCTGTGGTTTGCTACTAAGATATGTATTTAAACATCCTTCCAGAAAAAGATCCACTGTTGATCTCGTCTGCTAGGACACATGAATGTGGCATCAGCTGGAGCCCCCCAAGACGGGGCCCTCCCCACAACTCAGGAGGGCTGAATTTTCAGGCCTGACATCTGCAGCTGCGCGTGGCAGGTGAACGAGGAGGAACTACACTGAATTCACGCAAGCAGCAGCAGAGCAGGAATGGTATAAAAAGGGCCAGGAGAAGGTCTAGTGTAAGGGGGGTTCACCTTCCTCAACCTCTTCTTCCTAGAAGACAGCAGGCAGAGCAGAAGACAACACACACACCGTCCCTTCAAAGAATGGCTGCTGATCATATTTCTGTTTGAGAGAGACATACCGCCTGCGCATGTTATGCTTTATTCATTTGCTGCCTTTTCTCTTTTTTATTCAATAAATTATACACGCCAGGCCTTTCCTAGACTGTATCGCAGCAGGGCTACCGCTGGACAGGAAGCAACTGCCTCAAATCAAACAGACAATGAAAGACTCGAAGCAGCAGAGAAGAGAGAGCAGCTCTGCAGCGGAACAATGTGAAAACTAATGTAAGAGCTGAGAAATGGGTAGAAGATTGTGAGAAAACTTCTGAAAAGATAAAAAAAAAAAGTGATAGAATGCTAAGTTGAAGTTTCAGCAGCGCTACCCAGGGCAGTCCAGCTGGTGGCCACGTGCAAGAGGCCAGCCCACGGGGATTGATGGGAATCAAAGCCCAGATGGGAACGCAGACGCTGCTGTGCTGCTTTGGTGTCTCTCTTTTTGAGAGGAATGGCAGGGAGATGCCAGCTCGGGTGAACGCAAGTGTTTTCCCAACACACCAGATGCCATCTCCTAAGCAGTCTGGCCAAATCCTCCCCCTGATTCCAGTGGGCTTTGGCTCAGGCCCTCAGCTGGTCCTTGCAGAGCACTCCAAGGGGGGGGCTCGCTGTACAGCCCTGTTTCTATCCTGCAGAAATGAATTGTCAACCCCAGAGTTACAGCACGTCTTTACGCACCGTCTGGTGAGCTCCTCTCGCGATCGCTTTGGTACCAAGGCCTTGTCCAGCTTTATCTCCATCACCAGGAACGTTCTTGCTTCAGCGTATTGCTGTGAAGATAAACATTGCACTCTCAATGTTGTGCTGTCTAGAGCCATTACTGGCGTGATGAAAGACTGAGCAAATAGCTACAGATCTTCAGCAAACCCTCTTCAAACTGCAGAGATACAACTTGTTTTATAACCTGCCCTCAGAATGATTTACAGCAGCAAAATTCAGCTCAAGAAACCAGTCTAGGAAAAAGGAGACAGCCCAGATAATCAGTTTGCTTGCAGAATGAATATGCATTCTAGATGTTTTGAGGAAGAAGTTAAAATATGAAGGAACACTTCTAAATAAACACCTGATTATTTACAGAGACCTTTTAGCCCAATGCTAGACTGCCCTCCAGCTGGACGTCACTGGAAGAACTCCAGGACAGCATTTACGTAAAACATTCCTTGTCCAACTCACTCTTGAAGAATTTAATTGCATGCAAGGTGTGAGACACCAGCGCAGTGATGGTCTAGCAGTCTTTCCTTCTCTTTGGAGATACATAATTACCTGTCCATCAAGGCTGAGATATGTGGCATTTTCAGCTTCTGCAGTGGCATCTGACAACTGGATTTTGGGCGGGTTGGACATCTATTGAAGAAAAAGAAGAGACGTCTCTTGTTTCAGATGCAGTAAACCTCACACCTTCGCAAATTCAGGATGTGAGTGGTACATTTGTTCAGGCAGCATGTACTAAAACTTCAAGATAATGAGTATCTCTCAGTTGGCTGAGGCAACGCAGCATCAGTCCCTGCTTTCTGCATGCCCCAACTACCTCTGATGTGGAAATGGAGCAACCTTGTTGCAGTATGCCTCTCTAGGCTTTACCTTTCTGTTGTAATCTTTGGGAATTTTATCTTTTTCTTCCTTCTGAGTCTTGCTGGGAACAGCTCTGGAAAGGGGAGTACTGATTCCTGGCGTCCCCAGCCACTCCTTAGTCAGACTGAGCCGTGACCTGAGATCCTGGAAAACACTGTGCTGACTTCTAGTCTGAAAAAAAGAGGGAACAGAGGGAATCAAGGGACAAACTAGGCTTCCCCACCCCTTTGCCTTAACCTCTCACATCACAAACCACATTGTCAGGGTCCTAAATGCATTAAGGAGCTCCGCAACCTCATCCTCCCCTCCTAGGAGTTTAGCTGCTGGTACTCAAGGCCAGCTCTGATACCGTATAGCTGTGTAGCCTCAGGTTAGACTGCTGTGAAAAGAGTTGCCTGAGAAATCTTCAGTGGGGTCTTCTTTCGAGAGCTGCATTTTCACTGAGGTGCTGGTCCTGGGTTCTTGCCTGAGCTATGTGGTAGATTTGCTGGAGCCCAGCCCCATGCACTGCCAATCCTGACCCACTGGCCTGAATTCCTGGCTTGATCCGGGACCCGCCTCAAGGCTATGGACTTGCCTGGTGATGTGGACTGTTAGATGAATCTGGCTACCCTCACTAGGTCTGCTCTGCTATTTTTTTGGGTGCCCCCGCCTGCCCTGCAGTGACTCTCGGCTCCTGGCTCACCTTCTGCTGTGGGGCAGCTTCCCTGACACCCGCCAGTGAATTGCAAGGAACAGTTTTTTCAGATTGTCTGTTTACACACTGCTTGACCACGTAGACAGGCGGTTCCCTCCCAGCCGCCACTGTTACGTGAGTTGGGCTAGCAAGAACTGAGGGGATGCTGGGGAGAGGATGGAGCAGCTGAGACCATTTAGACCAAGGCAAAGCAGCATCCACAAAACCAGAGAATGAGAACAACAGAGAAAGCATGTGTCACTTTACTTGTGACAGGTAAACGCTACAGGACAAGGAGTACCATGCAGCCAAGAGGCCATTAATCACGGCGGCAAAGCAGAGACCGGCAAACAGCTGTGTGCCTAGCCCTGCTTTGCAAGGGCCAGCGGGAGCACGGAGGCAGGGAGAAGGGCTGTCATTCACCCGGCTCCTGCGGCCTGGGCAGCACTACGGGGGCCATGGGCAGAAAAACCAGGCTGTGCATCTGCCCTCCTGAAACAAGCTCAGGTCTGTTCTGAGAGCACTGTGGGAAAATGGAGATGCAACTGTCGCTCTTAGTAACAGCGCGGGGAAACGCAAAGACAAATAAACCTCCACGAGCTACAGCTGAAAGAGCTCCAGTGACAGCTTTTTCGGTTGTTGCCTGGGGTAACGCTATCCTTTTGGAGCCACTGTTTGCTCTTCCCAGCAACGCAGTTCATTTGCCTATGTTCCAGACTGGGGAAAGAGGGGCGTTCTTACAGCTCTCCCTGCTCAGCTGCTGGCAGAGAAGGGAATGGAGTGAGATTCAGAGCCTCCCTCAGCCCCCAAACCTGCTCCCGCATGCCCAGAAATCCCCTGCCTTTGAAAAGTCTGCACCTAAAAGTTTGTCGCATTATTTTTCTCCACCACCAGAAGGGCAGTGAAGCTTCAGAGCCAGCCTCAGAGTACCACGCTGCCCGTGCTGCCTGCTCCCAGCCCCACTCTGTGCAAACACAGCTGCAGAGCTGGAGCAGAGCCTGGCTGGCTGGCCTTGCTCTCACCTTCTTGAACACCTCGCTGTCTTGATAGGTAAAGACACGAAAAGCGCCTCGGATCTGCTTCACACCGGGGCACAGCAAAGGCACCATGTTGACATACGCCACGCCATGGAAGAAAATCTGCTTGTCCTCATCTCCCTGGAAACACAGAGCGAGATACTGAACGGACTGTTGTTCTCTGTAAGGAAACAAGGTCACCGATCCCATTAAGAAGAGGCCACACAGCAAACTGATGCACCTGATGAGCCAGTGGCTCTCTGTCACTGGCACACAGCCGAGACAACCTGGACGAAAATACTGGAGTCATTCAACATGTAGAATATCAATTTTATTCCAATCCCTGCAGGGCGGCTTGTCTATCTAATGCCCACACTGTGCCATTCCTCAGGATGGTCTTTTCAAGATACGGCTGCAAAATTACTAACTATGTGGTTAGAAATCCAAGCGACCCTACCAGAGCTGTGCCCCTCAGGTTTGGCAGAAATCAGGTAGCTAAGGAGGTCTGAGAGTCCGGGCTAGCAGCAGACTGGTGAGGGTAAGGGAGAGGGATCTCTGTCAGAGCTGCAAATTTCTGGCACCAATGAGTGCGGAAAGAGATTTATACCAACTTATATCACTTTGTCCTGGAACAGATTAGGAGCTCTCACGCGATCAGTTGCCAGGAACAGAATGATTAGCTAAGGGGCTGTTTCTTTGTTAAACCACCCCAGTTTATGTGCAAAAGCATAACTTATTTACACCCCGAGAAAGCATAACTTATTTACACCCTGAGAAAGAAGGCACAAATTTCTTCAAGATGCTCCAAAAACCCATTGGCCAAAGATAAGCTCAGTGAATTACCTTAATTCTCAAAAAGCACCCTCTCCCTGACCCCTTTGCACTGAGCTACCACAGACTGTCAGCGAGAGCTCTGTATGCTGTAACGAAAAAATATTATCCTTTGTCTATTTAACATCTCTATAAGGCTGATTAATCCCTTTACAAAGCCTCTAGCTCTCTGACTCGCTTTGGCTGGTTCAAGGCTGGTTTTGGTATTACAAAGGTGTTGAAAGGAAAATGCTCGAGAACGCAATGCTGCTCCACAAGCCAGAACAACATATCCCTCCCCACTTTTACCTTGTCAGCTTTGCTAGTTTTCCCCTTGCTGGGTGCGGCTACAGACATCCTGCAGACCTCCACGGGCCAGTACCGGCACTCCGCAATGCGCTTCTGCAGACTGAACACAAAGGAGGGCACTGAGAAGATGCAGGAACCAAGCTGGAGAGCCACACTGCCCTTCTTTCTGCCCCAGCAGCCCCAAAGCATCCCCCCTTGGGTTTGCTTTGACCCACTCCCAAGCACCATTGGGCCACTGGAACATGTGTGCTTTGGGGCAGGCTTGGTACATTTTCTTCTCCATCCACTGCTGAGTGCCTTTATGGCACAACCAGCTGTAAAACAATTGTGAGAGTGACACACTAGGTTTTCTCTCTCCCCTTGTTACTTCAGAAATGAAACAAATAAGAAGGAACATGATTAACGTCGGTATAAATCCTGAATTGCACAGAGCAAGCGGACCCTGAGCTCCCATTCAATGTGCCTGGTAACTCTGAAACCAGCAGGCAGGCTGATGAAAGTGTAGGGTAAAAAATTTTTTAAATCAAGCCAGATAGAAGGGAGTATTTCCTCACACGAGGAGTAATTTGGCTGCGAAACTCACAGCCATGATGCAGCTGAGGCCAGCAACATAGCAGGACTCAAAGACAAATGGGATACTTATCCTGATCTTGGATATCTGGAGCTGCTAAAGGTAACATTTATCCAATTAAAAAGCAAATGAAGATTGCCCACACGGAGCAAAATGATTTTAATGTCTTGGGAATTCAGCAAAAATTAATTAGCAGCTCAGAGGAGAGCTGTGCAGGCCACCCTACTCCATGTCTGCTCACCATAACTCTGCTGCCCCTTCCTTCAAACCGCGGAGGGAAGAGTCACCAGCTCCAGCTGCTGGCAGCGTGAGCGAGCACTTACAGCCTGGAGACAGCAACTGCAGCCAATTCATCTTCTCTCACCATAGCAGAACTAAGCTGCTGGCCGCAATTAAAGGCAGTTAGCTGCTCCCTTGCTCAAGCAAACACCTTTAGCCAACAGACAGCCATAGCAGCCATAGGAGGCAAGGCAGAGCCATGGTTTGACCATATAAGAGGTCTGAGAGCACCTGCGTGTTGCTGCTCCCTGCCTGAGACAGGTCACTCAGCTGAGTGCATTCTAGGATGGTTTCTCCCCACCGCTGGAAGGGAGGTTCTCTTACACAACTACTGCAGCAGGATCCAGGTAACAGCGCCTTTCCATGTCCCATACGATTCTCTTCATGCTTTCTGCTTGGATCCTAAACTTCCTGTCCTGTGAGAAACAACATGCCGTCACTGAAAGGACAATAACCTCTGCAGCCTGCATCACCCCCCCAAAATGTTCCCTGGGAGAGAACGTGAGTCAGACAGAGGTGTCACCCTACCCAGGCCATCCCAGCAGAGTACGTTAGCAGGCCTCCCCACAGACACCAGAGCCCATCAATATTAAGAGCCTGGCTCACAAGGAGGTAATACAACTCCTGGCCCAGCAGCGCAGGAGTGGGCAGCTTACTGGAGACCAGACCTGCCACGCACGCCCTAGGGAACTCTCCTGCGGTGAGTTATCGTGCCCGCTGTCCCAGGGGAACCATCTCCATGTCTGGACACTGCGCAGAGGACCGACCACTCGCCTTCCTCCTGTAGCAAGGCTCTACAAGTCTTTCTCAGTTCCTTCAGCAAGACCTGCTCGTTCCCTTCCAGCTGTGACACTGCCAGTCCTTCCTCACCTCTCTTTTGTTGAGCTCTCCATCCTCAACCTCATAGGGACCACCAACGATGAAGGAGTTGGGGATGCTCAGAGCGCCAGGGGCCACGATGTTAGCATGGGGCCATTTTTTGGGCCGGGGTAACGGCTCTTTTTCACCGGCAAGCTTCAGGATACCATTCTTGAAGAGCAAGGGCAATTCCTTCTAGAGAGACATGAGAATGAAAGGATTTGCATTTCCAACATGAGCAGGAGCAAGTGCCAGCTGCTCTGAGCTGGGTCTAACAAAGCAAAGCAGCAGTGCAGGGGCCTGGCTTGGAAAACACACTCCACCACACACATACAAAGAATGGAGAAAAAATAAATAGCCATGTGGAAAAAACCAGCCAGTTTCAATTCAAATCTTGCCGAGCAGACCTTCATTTGCCTTTAAGAAACACGTCACATCGCAGAGACTCTGGGCACTCGCAACAAACCCTGGTGGTGCAAAAGCACAGGAGCTGCACACCCCACGGGCCTGGACACTTGTCCACGCTGCGCAGTGTGGGAGAACAATCCACTTTGTAGCAGCCAAAACCCCTCTCGCCGTGCCAGGACCAACGCTCACCTCCCCAGCTGCCGGTACTTGCAAGCAAGCCATGTAGTTTTGCAGGGGTCCGCTGGGAGCAAACGCTTCAGGGACGGAATAAGCTGCCTCCAGCGTGACGCTGAGGAGGTTGCCATCTGAAAGCTGCGCTGCAGAAAGCAGGGGCTCTTTGGTGCACACTGTCACTTCAAGGCCACCCTGTGAGACAAGGATAAAGTAGAGCCAGTAACTAGACAATTATAACTCTCCTGCTCTTGAGGGAGAAGCAAGCAGAAACCTGAGGCCAGAATGTATAATGTTCTTATTCCTCACCCCAGATGTAAAAGAAAACAGACCAGCACAGGAAAGGAACTTCATGATCAATTTGTCTGAAGTGTGATATTTGTTTGTTTAAATCGGAGCCTGCTTGAGGCATGGCTCATATGCCCCAAGGGTCTCATAAAATGAGCCAGGGAGAAAGAGTCAGGGTCTCATAAAATGAGCCACAGAGAAAGAACATTAGGGATGGAAAATGATGATTTTCCCCTGGTGATTCAGAGCGTGCCGAGCTAGGACCACACTTTGACTCTGCCCTATCTCGACGCGCTGTGTGCAGTCTTTGATTACCTGTCCAGCCCTGGATGGATGGTGTGCAATGAAAAACCAGCTGGTCAGCATTTATTATCTCTCCTCCCTAATGAGTGCCCCCCTGCCTTTGCTTACTGTGTAACACCTCTTAAATACAGAAAAGTTAATGCAATATCCGCCCTTCCAATTCACTCGCAGTGCTAACTGCAGGCAGACTCAGGAGCAAAATAAGACACATTTTCCCAGTCTCATACTTCGTTCCCTGCTTTATTCACTGGGTACTTTTCAACTGGCTGAATGAATAACTTTGCAAGAGAGGCAGCGAGAGCTTGTACAATAATGGACTCTGAGGCATTTTATCCACAGAAGGGGAGACTAATAAAGTTGGGCAGGTAATCCTGCCTTTGTCTTTTTCTGGTTTTTCAGTACTATGCTTTCCATCTTGAATATTTTTTCCAGAGCAATTTGGTAGCTGCACACATTAACATTTCCTAGCACGACCTCACCTATCAGAGGCAACTAGGGACAGACGTCAATGGGAGTAGGAAAGGCCTCCAAGCTTGTAACATATAGGGCCATAACATATCCGTGATGAGCTAGGCAGCTGAGTCATGCTCGCCTTCCCATTAAAAAGCAGCAGAGAGCCGAATGAGCGAAGGAACAGTTCCAAATTCTACATACCTTGGCCTCCGGCTGAAGGCTCTCTAATGGAGGGGGAGGCACTGCATACAAAGGAGCCGAGACCTTAAATGAACACTGTCCTGGGAAGAAACAGGAATGAGAACAGCACAGAGTGAAACCCTCTGCAGAGAAATCGTGGCCTAACTCCTAACGCTGAGTAACTGATGTCACCCCCTCTTCCCCCAGACCCAGCTTTCTACAGATGCTATGAATTTTGTCAAAAGGAGGTAAGTTATAGTCAGGGGTCCATAAGCAAAGATCAAAAAGTGCCAGGGAGTAAGAAGTGGTTACGGAGGCTGTGAAGGTCAATATTGTACCTTGCAGCAGCGGTAGAAGGTCCACCACAGCCTGGCCAAGAGGCACAGTCTTCTCCTTCTGTCTCTTCTCCCTTTGCAACACTTCTATCACTGTCACTAAAGAGATAAAAAGAGAGGAGCTGGCAGAGTTTCTCAGATAGCTTCAGAGCAGCAGTTCAGGGGCTGCAAAGGGTCTGTGTCACACGCTCCTACTTCATCTCCCAAGGCCGACAAGAACAGCGAAGCCAAGGAGCTCAGGCCAACGTGAAAGGGGATTCTTCCAGCTGGCAGAGATGGGAACAGAAGTGCTGAGACCCTCCCACCGCTGCTGCTGAAGTGCTATTCTTGAACGAATGACTCCCGCGGCAGGCAGGCAGCGCGAAGCAGCTGGCAGCACCCACCTCCAAGGAGGGAGATTCAGCGCCAGGTACTTACAGAGCACGGGTTTTTGCGCAATGTCGTCCAAGGAGTTGGGCCCATCGGGGCTGCACTCAAAGCTGGTCATGAAATTATAGTTTGCTGTCCCGTTTGGCAAGACATCAGTCTCGGAGGAGTCTCCCAAGATCGCTCCGTTGTACTCCGCACGCACCAAAGTAACTGACACGTCGCTTTTGATAGTTTTCTGTCAAACAAACAGCACATTAAGCATTTGGCTCTGCAGCAACAGGCTGAGGATCAAAGTTGCCTCTGGCAGGCAGCTCAGTTCAGCGCCCAGGAGAGGGTTCACTGGTGGGGGTCTTTGTTCCACTACAGGAATGGGAAGAGGAGGAGAGCTTGGCCGTGCTGAGACCTCACCCTTCCCTGTCTTTAGGAGGGAAATTTCTTGCTCCACCATGCTGTGATGCCGCAAGAGCTGTGGCAGGGGAGATGGAGAGGTCCAGGCTTCACCCCAGGAAAGGCAATGAAAGACACATCTAAAGCAAATCCCAAAATACCCCATTGATATTTTTGTGCTTCCAGAAAGCTTGAGACTTTTGTCGTCTCCTAAGAAAGTAGCTCCTGAGCTACATGGCTGAGCTTGCAGGACACTCGTGTATACCGCGTGGCTGCAGAATGCCCTGAAATCAAATCTGCAATTTGTTGTTACACCACCTTCATACCACTTGCTTTAAGCAGAGATGAGGAGTTTTGAATTTTAAAATGTCTCCACAGAGAGGCTTAAACACGGGTGAACAGGGATGGTGAGAGCACAGCACATGGCAGAGGGGATCCGCATGCCAAGCGGGCACCTCCACAGCAGCGCAAGAAGCGCTGAGACAGGCAGTTACCCAAGAGCCTCCCTGCAGGACAAACACGGTTTCCTTCTCTGTCCAGGGAAGAGCAGCTGCCGCCCTGAACACGAGGACCATTGTACCCAAACCCAGCTTTTATTTAGTCCTGAGCCACGGGGATGCCTAACCTCCGCAGGGCTCTCCCTCAGCTCCCTCTCCCCGTGTCACTGGGGTAATTAGTTCCATATTGGCTCTTGCACAAAAAGAGGTTTCATTCACTTGGTTTTAATTTTCAGTCCTTCTGACTGTCTCCTTGAGCGTATATTCTATGAACGGCTAAACAGAAGAATCCAATTAACCTTTCTCTGCACCATTAATTATCCTAGACTCCTCTCTCATCCTTCTCTACACCACCTCTAATTAAGCAGATTCCACACATCTTACAGCTGGAATTTTTTTCATATTGTTGTTCTTATTATTGCACTTTTGCAACTCTCCCTCCTTTTGCCATAGCCTTTTCTAAGACGGAGCAATCAGAACCACAAAGTAACATTCTAGATGCAATCAGTCCACCAGTCTATTATTTTCAGCATTGTTTTCCCTCCTCTTACCTTATACTTCTCACCTAAGATGCTGATCGCTGAAAATATCGGTGTGAGGGGTACCCAAATACTACAACGTAAAAACCTCAGAGAAAACAGGCAGGTGTTTTTGGTTTGCTTTTTTTGCCTGCTGCTAGAGCAGAAGCAGGGATTTGCATTTTTATGCTTGCAGCAGTAGCTGAGCTTCTCCTCTGCATTCCCTCCCAAATGCCACCTCCTCTAGAAGACTTTAAGGACAGCTGGGTGTATCATGCAGCACATGGAAATCACAGTTGTCATGGTTTGATCGGAACCAGCTCATAGTCTTGCCCTGTAACTGCACTGGAACCACTGCCTTTTTAAAACCAGAGCCACCCTATTGGTGTCAATATGATTTAAACCGCTGTAGCTGGGATGAAAATCTGGCTTTATATGCAAGGTCGGATCCTTATAGAGGCATTTGTCTCACTGATACACATTTTAACTGTGTTTTGCTTAAAAAAGCTGCCATTTACATACAGTTAGGCAGAGAAGGCAGAGAGATACATTTCAACACAGCACCTCTGGACTGCTGCTGAGGAGGTGCGCTCCCCGGTCCGTGTGAATCACGAGCCTTTACTCTGTGCGAACAAGCCCTCAGCGGGGAGGAGGAAGCCACAGTGTGGCATCGCTGAGTCTCCGATGTTCTCCCCACTCCTTCCTACAGCCTTATCACCTCACACCCGGTCTCGAATGGGATCACAGCACACAGAATGGCTCTGGCCTCGTTTAATAAACCAGCGGAGACATTTTCAGAAGAACTTTACCAGGTCTTGCGCCTTCAGTACTGTGATCTGTACTGGTTTTGTTGTTCCCTCGCTGGGAAGAGCTGCAGCAGCGGGTGAGGCAGAGGACTCCTCTCTGGCAGATAGCTCCACAGGGACCTCCATGGCTCTGCAGGAAAAAGAACGAGGAAAGAAACGTGAAACTGCTCTATTCCTCTCCCAGAAACATCTGCAGGGCACAGCAGCCGTGGCTGCTAGCATTATTCAGGGCTTGGCTGTCAAAACACCATTGAAAGCAGAAGGCTTTGTCAGTGATGAATCCCTCGTGAGGAGCGGGGGAAGGACGGAGAAATGTAATGCGAAAATTATCCGGCTCTGTAAATTTAACCCAGCTGCAGCTCTCAGCTCCTCCGCGCACATGGGGAGGGTTCAGTCCCACCCGCTGCTCTCGGCGGGGCTCTCCCCAGCGCAGGGTACGGCCCCGGGGCTCTCGGTTGCTTGTTTAACTTAACCGGGGGCCGAAGGCCTGCGGCCGCCAGCCCGTCCCCACCCGGCTCCCACACACGCCCGGGGGACCTGGCTCCATCCATCACCACAGCTTTGTCAGCACCTCCGCCCCGGCGGCCGTGAAATCCCTCTGGAGACCCGGCTGGGCCGAGGACACCCCCGTCACCCCACCGGTTCCCCCTCAGCCAGGGCGCAGGGCACCGGCGTCCGCCCCGAGGCTGGCAGCCTGCTGCCGCGACCGACGGCCGCGGGGGGCCCTCACGCCCCGGGGTGCGGCCTGCAGCCCCTCGCCCCTCAGCGCACCCAGGAGGCCGCCGGGGCGGCGGGAGCTGGCTGCGGCCGGCGGCGGGGCGCGAACCCGCGGCCTACCTGCCTGAGGGGAGGGCCCGCGTCGCGTAACCAGGGCGACGCAGCTGCTCGAAACCTCGCGAGAGACCCCAGCTCTGCACCACGTGCTCGGGGGGGCGTGGCCGTGAAGCCGCCGCCGCCATGATGGGTGTGGGCAGCCCTTGCCAGGCTCCTTGTGGGGCACCCCATGGGGCGGGGAGGGTCCCCCCGATCCCACCCGGCTCGGCTGGGGTGGTGCTGCAGGGGTGCTGGGTCCTCTGACTGCAGCCTGGTGTGCCCCTGGGGAGCCCCGCTGCTGCCCCAGCCCCACTCCTGGCCCCATTCCCCCTCCTGGCAGAGGCTGCGGTGCCCACCCAGCCGCTCGCCTGCACCCCACTGAGGGCCCTGAGGGAGATGGGGGACCCCACAGACCAGGCCAAGGGAGGCGCCTCACCATGGGGGGCTGGCAGGCCCCACAGGGACAGAGGGGAGAGGTGTGGGGTGAGGTCCTGGGGGTGGGGGGCAGCCCCCCCTGCTTGCCCCAGAGTGTGGTGGTGGGGGGCAGCTCCAGGGCAGAAGGTGTTTTGGGGGACCCCACCGCTGCTGCCAGCCTTCGGGGCGGGTGCCGGACCCCCGGAGCGGGTTGGCCCGTTCCCTGGGAGGGGATGACCAGAATAGCTCCGCTATCCGATTCCTGCTGGAGAGGCTGTGGCCGCTCTCCTCCACCGCTATCTTCTCGGGCTGACATCTGAGCCCAGCCCTCCCTCCCCGGCAGCGGGACGTGTGCTGGGGCATCACCCGGACCCTCCGTCCTCCCGCCAGCACGGCCGGGGACGAGCAGCGGGATGGCGGGCGGGAGGCGGCGCGGGCGGCGTGGGGGACCCCGGCAGCACCCGGGGGGGACCCACGAACCGGCCACCTCGCCCGCACGCCTCTCTCCCCCAGCCACCGTGTCCCAGCAAAGCGCAGGCGCTGCCCCCAAAACTGGCCACCCCAAGAAGCCCACGGAGGAGCCAGCGGCGAGGGGACCTGACGTGGACTCGCTGGGCTTCCAGGCCATGGACCGCAACGTGCCGGGGCTGTCCCACGTCATCCTCCAGAAGCTCAACATGAAGAGCTACGAGGACTACAAGTGAGTGAGCACCCATGGGTGCTGCCACGGGTGCGTGTTTCCCCCCCCCCCGGCAGAAGCATCCCGTGTGTCCCCCGCAACTGGAGCATCTCCCCTGGCTCATCCCACCTTCCCGGCTCGCCTGCATGCGGGGTGCTCTGATGGGGCTGTGGGTGCACCCCTCCCCAGGGGTGCCATTCCCCGGCTCCCTGTCCGCACCCAGCCTGGGGCAGGATGCTCTCGGCTGGAGCTAAAAATCCTGGCAGCCTTGGAGGGGGGACGTCAGCCCCGCCAGGACAGCGGGGAAGCGTGGGCTGGATCCTGCTAAACCCCCTGACACCTCCAGGTCTGCCATGGACGGGAGGAAGAGCGGCAGCGATTTCGGCATCCGGACTTACTTCGACATGTTCCAGAAGATGGAAGACACCTTCAAGTTTTGCGCTGAGTGCAAGAAGCTCCCCGATGCCCTCCCTGACCCCAAAAGCCTCCGACGATGCAAGAGGTATGGGTGCTCTGATGGCACGGGGCTGGATCCGTCCCCTCGCTCCCAGCTCCGTGGCCGGGGTGAAGTCGGAGGGGTCTGGCCCCAACACCGACCCCCAAAACAGGGAGGCAGCCCTGGGAGGGGGTGGCAGGCCGGATCCTGGCCCCCCCGCCGCAGCTGGGCACGCTGCCACTCTCCCCAGGTGCCAGAACGTGTACTACTGCGGCGCGGCGTGCCAGCGTGCCAACTGGCCGCTGCACAAGAAGTTCTGCAAGAAGCTGAAGCTGGTGGCCCTGGACCGGCTGGTGGAGTGGCTCGTCTTCACAGGTGGGGCAGGGGACGCTGCTCCCACCCCACGTGTGTGTGTCCCCCCCAAGCCTGCCTGATCCCCCCTCCCCGGGCTGCACGCGTCCCGTGGAGGGATGTGGGGTCCCTCCTCCTGGCTCCAGCCCCCCCAGCTGGGTCCAGTATCCCCCCAGCCCGGGTGGGATGGGCAGCCTGGGCTGTGGGGCCACCGCTGCGACCCCCAACGCTTCTCCCTGCCCCGCAGGAGACATCCCCTTCCCCACGGAGACCTGGACAAAACCCGCCCGGGACGTGGAGGGCTGGGAGGACTGGTTCTCCATGCAGGGGCGGCTGGAGGAGAAGCTGGGCACCATCCTGGCCGGGCGGTACATGACCCTCCTCTGGGCCAACGCTGGGAAGCCCCGGCCGGAGGACGAGGAGCTGCGCGAATCCGTCCGGCGGCTGGTCACCGACTTCCACTCGCGGCCGCTCACCATCGGCTTGGGGCTGCGGCTTTTCGGCATCGACCCCCTCGCCAAGGCCCTCACCGTGCACGTGGTGGGAGCATCCCACGTGGAGACCCTCAACAGCCGGCTGACGGACTACGACGAGCTGACGCGGATGTTCCCGGGGCACCGGGGCGTGGAGGTGGTGATGGTGGGGGTGGACGTGGCCGACGGACCCATCATGAGGCCACCCCTGGCTGCGCCAGCGCCCCGGGGAAGGGTCTATCTCAGCAGCTACAAGGGGCTGTACCACGACTTCTGGGAAAGCCACGTGGAGACCCAGCTGGCCGCCCGCCCCGACCTGGTGGTGGGCTTTCACCCGGGTGAGTGCGGGCAACCGTGGAGGGGCCCGGACCCTCGCCGCCCCGCTGCCCGCAGCGGGACATCCCGGCTGCCCTTAGAGCCGGCTTTCCCCCGGGCTGGGCCGGGGTGGGAGGGAGGTGGGACCCTCACCGCCGTCTCCCCGCAGGTTTCCACGCTTGCCCGGACCTGCTGGCGGGCTGGCTGCCCACCCTGCTGCTGCTGCGGGACTACCGCCTGCCCGTCCTCTTCACCGTCTACAGGTGAGCGTGGTCCCGCTCCCCGCAGCGTGCCGGCACAGCCGGCTGGTAACGGGGTCCATCCTCCCCCTCTCCCGGCAGCGAGCAGGAGCTGAAGTCCTCCCTGCAGATCCTGGCGGAGCTCGAGACGCACATCGTGGGCTACGCCGCCAACCCCTTCGCCTCGCTCCGGCCCGAGCAGGTCTACTCCAGCCCCAACAAGGCGCCCGTCTACTGCAGCTCCTTCTACATCGCCCTGCTGGGGCCGGCGGCATCCGCTCTGCCGGGTGCCGAGGAGCTGGAGGACGATGATGGCTGGCAGGGAGGGGAGCCCAGTGCCACTGGTGCGGCTGGGGGCATCACCCCAGGGCTGTGCTGACCCCCTGCCAGCGCCGTCCTGCCCACCCGTCCCCCAGCCCCTTGCTGCCCCATCCCAGGACCCCGTCTCCCCATCCCGGGATCGGCCATCCAGCGATCCCTCGCCGCACACATCTAGTCCTGAGGGACGCAGCACCCTGGCACGGGGATGGCACAGGCATGGCACCCCTCCACGGAGCCAAATAAACCACCGCCAGCAGCCGGCCGCCGTGTCTCGAGCTTTTATTTCTGAAAAGGCCTTTGTTTTCCCAAAGAAAACGGAGGGCTGAGCCTGCCCCAGCCCGCCTCGGGCAGTCACGGCCCCCGAAGGGACAGCGAAGGGGACCCCGACTGCGGGACCTGCCGTGCACGGGGCCGTGTGGCCCCTGGGGTCCCGCGGGGAGCCCCAGCCCGGGCACCCGGCTGTCAGCGTCACTGTCACACGCGCTGTGCCCCTGCGCCCGCGGTGCTCCAGCATCGCTCGCCGAGCCCCGCAGCCGCTCAGCCCGGCACCGGCGCCCAGCCCGGCCGCGGCACGTGGGCACCGGCTGCTGCTGCCCCACCAGCGCCTGCGGAAACCGGGGCGGGCAGCGCTGAGCCGAACCGGCACCCGCAGCATCACCCGACGCTGCCGGGGACCCGCGCCGGCCTGGCGTCCCCTCCCCGCACAGCCAGCGGGTCCGACACAGCGATGGTGGCGATGTCCCACGTGGGCACCCGCCATGGCTCGAGGAGGCTGGCACCCCCCCGGGGCTCCCCGCACCCCGACAGTGGGTCCCTCCCCGGGGTCGGTGCCTGTCGGAGGGACCGTGGCGGGCGGCGGGGCTGGCACGGTCCGGCCGGGGAGGTGACACGGCGTGGCACTGCTGGCGTCACTTGGCGCCAGTGCGTTCCCGCAGCGCGGGCAGCGTCAAGGTCTCCGGCGCCGACTTCTTACGCGGGCGAGTCTTGGGGGGAGCGAGGAAATCGGGGGCCTCGTCGCTGAGGGGGGTGGAAGGGGCGCTGGCGGGGGCCGAGCGCGTGGCCGTGGGCTGCCCCACCTCGCTGACCGAGATGGTGGGTGCCACCAGGCCGATGAGCTCGTTGGTGGCCTCCTGCGTCGCCCGCTCGTAGCACCGCACCTCCTCCATTGTCATCCCTGCCGAGCACAGCCGGGCTTGGGGCCGCTTGGCACGGCCGCATCCCGCACCCCGTCGTGCCGGGGCAGCCTGCGCCCCACGCACCGGCTCCCCCTCGAGCTGGGCAGGGGGACAGGGGCGAGGGACAGGGGGACGGGCAGGGAAGGGGACGCCGGGCAGCCCCCCGCTCCGGCCCCAGCCCAGCCAGCAGCAGGGAAGGGACGGACAGGCAGCGCAGGCAGGGGACGCGCGGGGAGGGCAGCCGGGCAGGGGGGGCACCCCCCGCCGCGGGGTGCAGGGGGGGCTCGGCGTGCACCGTGCACAAGCCCCCCTTGCCTGCACCCGCCTGCAGGCAGCGTGGCGGGGTCTGGGGGCTCCGTCCCCTGCAAGGCAGCATGGGGCAGGGCTGCCCCCGCAGCGGGGCTTAGGGGTGCTGGCTCCCCAGCTTTTGGTTTGTGGCCACTTGCATCTGAGTCTCGAAGGCCCGGACCTCTTCCAGGGACATGTCTGGAAGGCAGAGAGCCGCTCACCGCCACGGCCCCGCGCCCGCTGCCGGCACCCGCTGCTGCCCAGCGCCGCAGCCGGGGCGCCCGGCCCCATGTCCGCGTGCGGCAGCCACCCGCAGCGTGTCTCCCAGCCAGAGCGGGG
>VZTQ01006251.1:0-14370 GCA_013400755.1 Pelecanoides urinatrix | reverse complement strand
AGGAGGTTGTAGCGACATGGGTGTTTGTCTATTCTCCCAAGCAACTAGCGATAAGACGAGAGGAAATGGCCTCAAGTTGCGCCAAGGGAGGTTTAGATTGGACATTAGGTAAAATTTCTTTACTGAAAGAGTGGTCAAGCATTGGAACAGGCTGCCCAGGGAAGTGGTGGAGTCATCATCCCTGGAAGTATTTAAAAGGCGTGTAGATGAGTTGCTTAGGGACGTGGTTTAGTGGGCATGATTGGGTTGGGTTGATGGTTGGACTTGATGATCTTAGAGGTCTTTGCGAACCTTAATGATTCTATGATTCTATGATTCACTTAAGTCTCAACAGAGACGGGCACAGTGTCTTGCTTATGCATTATGCATTTTTACCTATTCATTTTTATTTGAAACATTAAAATGTATTCTGCTGATGTCATATATGTCAAATCTGTATGCAAAAACATATTTATACTTTATAATTATAAGTCAGAAACAAAACCCAAAAGTTTTTGGTACTTACTATGGAAATAAAAACTTGTCTGATTTTTTTTTTTTTTCCTATTAAGACTATTCTCCCATGCTGATGCTTTAACTCCCACTGGATGTGTTCCAATTCTTCAGACAACTAGTGAAAGACTCTCACTCTCCCTGTCTTTCTACTATGATGTTTTTTCACTGAAACTCTTTATAAAGCTGGATTGAATTTAGATGACTCTTCACTTAGGTCCTGATCCAAAACCCATCAAAGTCTATGACTTTCTTTGGGAATCAAGTTCCAAAGATAGTTTTTAAATACTTTTGAGGTAATGATAACCTGAATACATATCTCAAAGAATTTCTGTGTTCTGGGGCTGTTTCTGAATTCAAGCTTAATGTAATATGAAGGCTAAGAAATCTCCAGGCTTCAGCAAGGTTCACAGGCTATGCTTACTTAGAACACAGGCTGTGAGAAGCTTTGAGAGTAAAATAGCTAGGGGTTCTTATAGTGATTCATGTTCTCGTGTTTCAAGTTGGTTTACTATTGACTTATGCATTCCATGATAATGAGGGAGAGACACTGCACAACATAAGACAAGACCCTAGGAGACTGTTAAAACACCTGAAGGGTTAGGAAGGAGTGCCAAAATTTCTTTGTGGATCTCATGCATAGTATCTTGCTCAGACCAATTGTATAAGGACTGAGTCCCATTTCATCCTGAGATGGACTGTTTATCTCCAAAGAAGGTGAGAAGCAATTTATTGATCCTGGACTTCAAGCAAGCAGACTTCAGCATATTCAGAGAACTGGGATCCCAGGAGAGGAAGCTTTGAAGGTGTTAGTTAGTGGTCTATCCTGGGAACTGCTCTTTCCAACATATTTATCAATGAGCCAGAGGAGCGAATGGAGGGCTTGCAAATAGAGTTTGCAGATTACACTTAATAGGGGGACCAGTTGATATGCTGGAGCAGCCCCTGGTGCCTACAGGGAGGTCACCAAGGAGACAGAGTCAGGCTCCTCACAGTGGTGCGTGGTGGGCAGGATCAGTGACTATGCGCATAAATTGAAACAAGAGAGATTCAGAGGAGTTATAAGGAGAAACCCTTGCCCCATGGAGAAACCCTTACCCAACGAGGATAGTCAGATAGGGAAGCAGGTTGTCCTGAGAGATTGTGCAGACTCCATCCTTGATGGCTTTCAAGCCCTGGCCAACCTTATCTGCTTGGAGCAGGAGGTTGGGGAAAAACCTCCCCAGGTCTCTTCCAGCATGAATCATCTTGTGATTATTTCCTGGCTCTTTGAAGTTACCAGACTCAAAATTTTGTTTTTGACAAGACAAACTTTCTGAAATTATCCAGCGGCAATTTTCTTTGGGAATACTTAGGAGCTTAGTCCTCAGTTCAGAAAGTATATGTCAGGAGCTGAGACTGTAGTAAGATTCAATGCTCCTTTCAATCAGGGAATATCTAAGGAAAACAAAAGGCACTAGTAGGTGTTTTAAAATTATGACATACGGTGGGTTTGCCTTCTACCTTCATTTCAGCTTTCATGTTTTATGATGGAAAAAGAGGAAGCAGCCTCTTTTACATAAAGAAATTGCATCTCTGAATCATTTACCTTAGAAGTTCAACACAAGACCTGAGGTTCAGCTTACGGGTTTGATCCTTCACTTCTCACATCCTAGAGGAGTGCTTTAACTAGAAGGGTAGAAGCCACCGAGGCGAAGGGCTCCGGAGAGGAGGATCACGCCGGGGGACCCTTCCTAGAGCGGCAAACCGCGAAGGCAAAAGCGCAGGGAGAGAGAGAGGGTGCCCCAGCCCGCCCCGAGCCGGAGGAACGAGCTCCTGACGAGCGGCAGCTCTGACTCAGCCTGGGCGGGGACAGGAGGGGCGGTGGCCGAACCCTCTCTCCTATAAGAGCAGCCCCCAGGGAGTGCAAGTGACCAGGGTGTGGCGCAGAAGTGGTGCGGGGGAGGCGTGCGGGCAGGGCGCAGTCTCCCTCCTGGCTCTAGGGGCTAACTCAACTAGTGGTCATCGACCTCCCAGAAGAGGACCTAACCGTGGTTTCCACTCAGCCAAAAGCCATCGCCAGAAGGAATGTGGCGACCCAGACGGAGCCCCCACAGAAACATACATCTGTCCAGGTCTCCGGCTGCAGGGAGTGCCTGAGCCTGTCGCTGGTACAGGAGGGCAGCAGAGACAACGCCTGTGTGACCAGGTGGATGATCTGCTCAGCCTGGTGGCAGAGGTGAAGGAAGAAGTGGAAAGGTTAAGGAGTATCAGGGAGTGTGAGAGGGAGATAAATTGGTGGAGCCACACCCTGCCATCCCTGAGGCAAGGGCAGCAGGTAGAGGCTCCACAAGAAGCAGAGGATCCCCTACCCTCTTGCCACCAGGCAGAAGAAAGGGACTGAAGAGATGGGGGGGTGAAAGGAAGCAGGTCCCTGCTTGGGGTGCCAGGTGAATGCCCACATGGCCTCCCTCACCTTCCCAGTTGCTCTTACACAACAAAGGGCCCTATATGCCAACAACTGGTCTGCTGCCTCCCTGAGGCCTGGGTTAGAGACATTACTAGGAAACTCACTGGTCTGGTATGGCTCTCTGATTATTACCTGCTATTGGTTATACAGGCTGGCAGTGATGAGGTTGTGGAGAGAAGTCTGGAAGCAATCAAAAGGGACTTCAGGGAACTGGGGCGATTGGTTGAAGGATCAGGAGCACAGGTAGTGTTTTCCTCAATCCCTTCAGTGACAGGGAAGCTGGGATTGTTTAGTCTGGAGAAGAGGAGGCTGAGGGGAGACCTCATCGCGCTCTACAACTACCTGAAGGGAGGTTGTAGTGAGGTGGGGGTTGGTCTCTTCTCCCAAGTAACCAGCGATAGGACGAGAGGAAATGGCCTCAAGTTGCGCCAAGGGAGGTTTAGGCTGGATGTTAGGAAAAATTTCTTTACTGAAAGAGTGGTCAGGCTTTGGAACAGGCTGCCCAGGGAAGTGGTGGAATCACCGTCCCTGGAGGTATTTAAAAGACGTATAGATGAGGTGCTCAGGGACATGGTTTAGTGGGCATGGGGGTGTTGGGTTGACGGTTGGACTCGATGACCTTAGAGGTCTTTTCCAACCTTAATGATTCTATGATTCTAGTCCCAAAGGTAATTTTTTATTTAACTTCTGGAAGCATATCCTTTAATTACTTTTCAGTAGCTTATTTTTGGAATAATACTTAACCTACTTAATAAAAGCCATATAGTGACATGGGTAACACATTCCTTCAAATGTGTAATTCCTTCAACTTCAGGTTGATTAGATTGGTAATGAAGTGCAGCAAACCTGGGTCAGATACTTGACTGCTGAATATCCTAAAGAAGTAATTTTATTTTTCTAAACCTCAATTTCCTCATTTCAAAGATGTTATTAAGATTTTAGTTTTATTTGAAAACCAAACTAAATGCTATCAATAAATAGAAATATGCATAATTTAGTGTATATAGGAGTGAGATATTACTATCATCATCCAGAATAAGAGTAACAAATCAGACAACTTCCTTCCTTAATCAGAAACTAGGCTAATTGCTTTGTTGGTGAAAAATTATGTTGCATGTATTTGCAAATTAAATGTGCTCTCTGGTATTCCTTGTTCTTTGATTGTGTTTCACTTGTACAGTTGTTCTGAAATTTAATCATGATAATAATTCAACTGCTGGTAAACTTTTGGGTGACACCAGGTCACCTGGAAGGAACTGGAAATTTTGAATTCAGCAATTGATGGGTTAAATTAAGATTAAAAGAGAAACAAAGAAGGACAGCTGGAATAAATAAACTAAAGGTTAAAAAGAAAATGCTTACAAAATAAATTTATTTACTTCCTGGAATAAATTAGCACATTCTTACACATATAATACTTCGGCTTAGCCAATGTAATTTAATTCTGTTGTATAGGATTAATATCTATCTTATTTTTACCCTGGATATTGTTTTACTCTGGATGCTGTTTTGAAACCTGTGAAAAGTGCCTACAGCACATTGAACCAATTGGAGAACTGCCCCAGCTGGTTAGGAGAATTTCACTCTGTTTCACAGCTGAGACTTAATCTAGGATGCTAATGGTTACAGAGAAACAAGCTTCATTTATAATCCCCAACTAAATCTCCCTCTAACCTCATGAGTAGTAGTTAATTAAGAGCAATGCAAGTGCAAATTGTTTTCATTCTAATTTACATAAATCATATACAAAATAAAGAAAATAATAATTATATAAAAATACAGTACTCAATATATTTTTGGATTCTCAAATGTGAGTTGAAAGTAAGTGAAAGATGTGACTTGTTCTAGAAAAGTGAAGCTTCTAAAGGACTGGTAGAATGGCCACCTTTGCTTTTTCTTTAAGTGTATATGACATCATTCAAGTTACACCATTCCTGCAATGTATTCAGAAGACTAATAAATTGTAAATCAGGAAATATATGCAAAAGCAAAATTAACATCCTTTGAAATCTCAACCATTATACTATAAATGAATGTCATAGTAGGTCTGGTCTTTATTGTATCTATACATAGGAAAGTTTTAAGGAAAGGAAGAACTTATCTTCTGTGGTCCTGATACTTGGTGAATTTACAGGTGGATATATATATATACACACCTATCAATAATTTCACATGACATTCAGTTTCTAGGTATGAAATTCTGAAGCACATGCACTGTTGGGCCCATCCATTCTACTATAACTTTAAAAAATTTTACAAAACAAGCAAAGCAGAGTTTACAAATAGTACAAATATTATTTTTAAATGAGGTTTCAAATTAAAAGTCCCAAAGTTTCCCACTGGAGAAAACTTTCACAAGTTTGGGAGCTCCCTACATTTTGAACAACAGCAGCTTTTGCTCTGGACTACATGACTGTTTTGGCTATTTGTAGTGAATACTATTATTGATGTTTAGGACAAAGCCAGGTGATTTCTCTTAAATTCAGGCCATTGTCTGCGCTTTATACATATAGATAAAAGGAAAGTATTCAGTGATGAATTGCATATTTGACTTTAGTGTCTGACACTTTAATACCATCTCTTCCTTGTTACTTTAGCTCAGACTATCATTGTGGTATTTAGAAAACAGGCTAATCTAATGATTTATGTCAAATCCTTGTCCTACAAGAATGAAAAGGCTGCTGAGAAAATGAAATAGTAGACAAGTTTCATGATGCATTGTCACCTTTTTCCCCATAGCTTCTGATATTTTTTTCCTTCTTTTCCTTCAAATTACAAAAAATTTTCTTCGTAATGAAATATTTCTTTGCTACCTAATTGTAAGTACAGGTTTAGTAGGTCTTTTTTTTTTTTATTTTAATTTTGTATGACCTCACATAAGATATGTTTTTACTCCAATGAATAAAACCATGAAAGCATCAAACAAAGATCAATTTCAACCTAGTAAGAACTATATACTTGATCAAAAATTAAGTCAATTAGATGAGACAATGAAATACAACATGCATTTAACAAAGATAGATCATGCCCAATTTACCTGATAAATTACTGAACAGGATAATTGATTTTTTACAGTAGGAAAATACACTTGATCTAATCTTCCTAGACATCAATAAAGACCTTGGTACAGCGCCACATTACTAGGAAAGCTAGAGAAGGTAGAGATTTGTCAAGCGAAAAAGGAATTGTTCAAAAAGAAAGGTACAATTGGTAATGATGAAAGGGGATCACCAGTTTATTTGTGCAGGAAGAAGTTCCTCAGCAGTCTTATTTAATATTTAATACTTTTCACCAATGTTTTACACTGAAGAGTGGGAAAGTTAATAAATTTGCTGACAGAAAATGAGGAAGCAATAATATTTTGGATGATTGGAATACTATGTAGATGATGTTGAGAACCTAATTTATGAAGTGGGATATAGATCTTACACTTTGGCATCATAAGAAGTGTTTCTGGTACAATACAGGGCCTCTTTAATTAGGAAAGAAAATAGCTATATGTATAAATCTTTCAGAGGATACCTATAGTTAACAGTATGACAAGGTTGGGAAAACAGCAAAGATAACCTTAAAATGTATTGGGTAAGAAATCTGCAGTGAACGTAGGTTTGGCCATCTACCTAGTAAACTTTATTGGTCCATTCACAAATACACAGAAACTTGCTATATTCTTGGAAATCATTGAGCACTTTCGTTCCAGGAAAATCTGTAAAAATTAAGTTCCCTCCAAGAAACACTGAACTCTTACCAAGACCCATGTATGTGCATAATGTGCAATAACTTTTATCATCTGTATCACCTAAAGGATAAAATGTGCATCACTGACCTCTTCTGAATATTTATGAAAAATTACTATATTCCAAGGCTTTATGAAATTGAGTGTCTATACCATATCTAAGGCCTCACTGAGATTTGCAATCAAATAGTATTAACAGCACTTAATTTTTTTTTTTTATTTAATGATTGAATTTAACACAATTGCTTTTCAATGGGTTGTTGCATTTTCCATGATTCTTTGTTACAATATTCACAATATTTTTTCAGAGGAACTTTAAGGAATTCCTGTTTCCCTTTAAAAACTTATTTTACCTCCTCCAGTTGAAAAGTTCCCGATTTAGCATGACTACAGTTCCCATACAAATTCTATTTCTCCTTTGATTAAATAAATAATAATTGTATAGTGGGACACAAAATACTTCATTATCATTATTAATTGGAATATCATGGAAACCTACTTCTATTTTTCGATCTTCCAACTCTGATTTATTTTTCTCTATAGCTTTTCCTATTCTTGATAACTCCTTATTATATTAAGCACTTTTATTTTCTCTATTATAGAACATATTAAAATTCATTATTATTTTATAGAATATTTTAGATTATAGAATATATANAAAAGACGTGTAGATGAGGTGCTTAGGGACATGGTTTAGTGGGCATGGGGGTGTTGGGTTGATGGTTGGACTCGATGACCTTAGAGGTCTTTTCCAACCTTAATGATTCTATGATTCTATGATTTATATTCTAAATATAAATGCATTTTGTATATCTAAATATATTTACATATATAAATATATTGTATTTTTATGCCTCTAAATATCCTGTTCCCTTGTGACAAGGGAAGGTTCTTCTTTTCCCAAGGCATTACCATCTGTAAAAAAAAACAGACTTCTCACATCTTCTTTGTAGTGTGAAAATCTTCAGAAGTCAGTTGATATGTCTGTTTTGACTCATTAAAATTCATCATGTAGAGCAATTGCTTCTGTATCTAAATTTCAAGCTCCCTTCCTCAGGCATCCCTTTCAATTTTCTCTTTAGTCTGCATCTTCCCAAATTATTTTACCCTGTAATACTACTAGCATTACCTAGAGCTAGAAAATCAGAAATTCTCAATCAGTCCTGAAATGTGAACTTTTTGGTATTATTTAATATAAAGTTGATTTCAATTTTTGTATTCATATATGAATAAGTGAGATTTGATAGTAGGTAATATACATTTATGAGAGACAGGACAGCAATAAATTCTGTCCTTTACTGTTTGTACATAAAATTATAGGAGGTCTCATTTCAGACTGCTTATTTGTTCATTTTGTCACAACTTGGACCTGAAAGGCAGTTTAATGTGGAGCCAGAAGCCCATTTGCATTTGAGTTCCTTGGGTTGCCAGTGACATTTCTGAGCTGAAAATTCCTGTGAACCCAGTTTGGTTGGGTTCTTTGATTTTTAAAGATTTCTTAGATTTTTAATGACTGTTTCAACAGAAAATTGAACCATGGTTGTTCTAAGCTGAAAAAACAAATGTTGATTTAGTGTCGGGTCCGGAGTGTGCTCCCCATCTCCTTGGAGTTGACCTGCCTGCACTCAAGGCTAGTGGTGGGACGCAGCACAGTGGTACAACCTGGGCTCAGACTGCTGTGTGAGAAAGAGCTGGAGAAAGACTCACTGGGGTGGCCGTTTCCCTCCGCTTCATCTGTGGCTCTCTTCCCTGGAGCTATGTCGCAGCCCTGCCCCTGCTGAGCCATGTCCCTGCCCTGATCTTCTCTTGATGACTTGACTGCTGATGTGAGCAGCCATATAGGTGGTCTGGTTAGAAGAGGAAAATTATGGAGCAGAAGAAAAATACTGCCTAAAAATGCTGACAGACTATCTTCTCGGGGTGGTGGGCCCTTGTTGGGGATTCCCCTGCCCTGCCAGCCTGGCTGGCACCCCCTGCTCCTAGTGCCCCTTTCCTTACAGGACAGCCCAGTCTTGCTACTCCTAGACCATTTAGTTTGGTTATATTTGGTTAGGAATTATTCTCATGTTAAATTAACACTGCAGTGGGAAGGATGAAATAATGCAGTTTATGATTTATCATTGCCTTCAGGGAAGATGGATGCAAATAAATGCAGCATCCTGAAAAAAAAAAAAAAATTCTGTAAGAATATTCTTTTTTTTATTATTATTGTTATTTTGCATGTGGTTTGATGATAACTACAATTAAATAAATACATTCACAATGTGTTACTTAAAAGTAGTTAATTAACAGTGAATAAAAAATATTTTCATTAAATTACTTTTCAAGATCAACAACCATTAAATGAATAGCATTGAGTCAACTGCCGCTTATTGTAGTTAACTTCTATGAGAGGTACAGGAGTCTTCTTCCAATACATCAACTGAAGCCACTGTTTCTGTCTTAAATTTTGTTTCATTAGTTTTTAAATTTACATTTCATTGATCATTCTCATTAAATGAAGAATTTTTATTTGTGAAATTGAAATGGTAGATAATAACCTCTCCTCTATCAGTTAAGTGCAAACAATCTGATCTATGCTTTTGTCATACCACAACTTAATTGCTAGGCCAAAGGTTTCCGCAAGCTGGCAGGTATAATAGTGTATGTCCTGCCAGCTTTCATTTGTCAGCACACTGTACCTGTATTTTCTGGGCTCTGCAAAGTGAATTTTTTTTTCTTTTAATTAGATTATGTTGTCAGAAAATAGTGTTACAACTTCCTATTGTCTGCCATTGACCTCCTGATTTTCCAAAGCAAAATATCTTCCGTGTAAAGTCTGATGCCACAAACTGTTTTTGAATATTTAGAAAATGCACTTCAGGAGTTAAACACTAGAAGAGCAAAATACTGAATGGCATAAAGAGAAAAAGAGCCTTCACATTTTTCTTTATATTCAGTTCTCTTCTTGTCAGTGATAGCTATAGATGTAACGAAAAATGTTTTTCTGAAATGTGACCACCGCCCAAATGTAACAATTCAATCTTAAGGCCACAGGGGAACAGTGCTTGCTTCAGATAAGACTAAGTTTCAAGTGCTGTGTATTACAAGTGGTTTGCTCTGTGGAAGAAGCCCTTTGTGCTGTAGATGCAAGTTTCTCTGCATCACATAGCTACTTTAAAGACTTGTTAATAAAACTGAGAATTAATTAAGACAGACATTTAAAATTTGTCTTTATTTAGAAATAATACTATTTAACTTTTCATAAATTTTCTAGTGTCATGGTGAATCTCTTTGTTGTTGTCTGTCTGGTTCAGATTGCACTTCCTCTGTGTCTCTGGCTGATGTTACAAATCACCTGCAGCTTCCATGTTTCTCAGCAATGGAAGTTACTGCCAGCAGAGATCATAGTTATATTTGCCATGTATTCTTTATTCTTTCATGTTAAAATGAGAATCTTTTCCCCATGACCACTTTCAGATCAGTTTTCATGAAGAGAATAGTTATATTTAGTCTAATGTTCTTCAAAAATATGTGCACTGGAATTGCAGATTATGAACCAATCTTCACATTCCAGTAAGTGTATGAGATGAATAGGTCTTTTTGAGGCCAAACCCATTTATCACATCACTGGTTTAATACAAAAGTCTTTAGTTAGCTGGCTGATCACTTAGTCTGCAAGAGGAAGTGCTGATAGAAGCAGCCTCTGGTATCAGAAGGAGGAGCTTAAACATGGTCGTGAAGCCAAGACATTTATATCACTATGCATATCAGCTACCGAGGGAGGAAAAAAGGTTCCATAATGTGTTTCTATAAATAGTGTGGAGTCTGGAATTATAGACACTACACTCCAATGCCCTGCTGACAGAAATTATATGGGAAGCTGGGACAGAGGGTAAATTTTATATAAGATAGATTAACCAAGGGAGGTAAGAATGAATTTTCATAAACTTAATGTTTCTCCCAAGACATGAAGGAGAGCTGGAAAATAACCAGTCTGCAGAAAGGAGAAATAGAAGTCAGGGAGAGCTAATGAATGAGAGAGAATGTCACTTGTACTTTGAAATGTAGTACTGAAATATTCAACGTAGAGCAAGAGTAAAAAAGATGTCCTCTGATGAGTCTTAAACCGAATAGATCTCACCTGGATTACACACATAATGTTACATGGTGCCAAATTTGCAGGTTTTATTTTGCCAGGTTCTTGGACAATAATGTCAGAAGGTGTTTGCTAGGTTTCAGTAATATTTTACTGTTACTCAAAATATATTAATTTTCCTACAATACTTAGGCTGTTAGATTTCTTCTTTTAATTTCAGGAAATAAGTAAAGTATGATAAAGTATTCTATGATGGCCAATGATAGTTTATAAAAATTGACAAATGATGTTTTAAGTAAAATGCATCCACTCAGAACATGACACCATTCTACTGTGTCCTTTATGTAGTTGCTTGCTGCATACAGAAGTAATTTTTGCTTTGTTCTCTTTTCACGTGAACCGTGACAAGTACTTTAGGAACCAAAAAATAAGAGTGGACTAGATGTTTCAGGATAATAAGCAAGAATCTCAAATTCTGTTGCTCTTTCAGACTAAACACACTATACGCAATTTTTGTGTATTGTACTGATGCATAATCAAAAATTAGTATGTAGTCTTTTTTCAAGTTAAAAATCTAAATATATTCTTTTGTCAATTGATGTGTTTTTTAAATTAAGGTAAAAAGGAGAGTCTATTTGAAAAGCCTGTTGCTCTAGTCAGAAAAAAAACAGAGACTTCAGCATAAATTTGTGTAAAAAAAAAATTAAAAGAAAGAATAAATATTAAAAGAGGACAGCTTAATGTTAGAAAAATCTGTTAAAATATTAGAAGATGGGAATCACAGGATGAACCAGATGTATACTCAAAAGGACTGAGAGTGAGGAAACAATTTAAAAACCATAATCAAGTGTAAAATCATTACAAAGACACAATGCCAGCAGGTTGGAAGGAAATGTAAGTTAGATCATGTAAAGCAATAGTTAATATACAGATTTAAGATGGCAAAGGAAATCAGCCTCACCTCTGTGCCTGGTAAGATCATGGAACAGATCCTCCTGAAAGGCATGTGAAAACACATGGAAGGCAGGGAGGTGATTAGAGACAGTCAACATGGCTTCACCGAGGGTAAATTGTGCCTGACTAATCTAGTGGTCTTCTACTATGGAGTGACTGTATCAGTGGACAAGCTACGGATGTCATCTACCTAGACTTCTGTAAGGCCTTTGATACACCCACCCCTCAACATTCTTGATGCTTAGTTGGAGAGATACGGGTTTGAGGGATGGTCTGTTAGATGGATAAGGAACGGGATGGATGGAGGTGTACAAAGAATTGCAGACAACAGCTCAACATCCAAGTGGAAACCATTGACGAGTAGTGTCCCTCAAGGGTCTGTACTGGGACCAATACTGTTTAGTATCTTCATCAATAACATACATAGTGAGATTGAGTGCACCCTCAGCAAGTTTGCAGACAACACCAAGCTGAATGGTGTACCTGACACACCTAAGGGATGGATGGGATGCCATCCAGAGAGACGTGGACAAGCTCGAGAAATGGGCCTGTGTGACCCTCATGAGGTTCAACAAGGCCAAGTGCAGGGTCCTGCACCTGGGTTGGGGCAACCCCCAGTATCAATACAGGCGGGGGGATGAAGGGATTGAGAGCAGCGCTGCTGAGAAGGATGTGGGGGTACTGGTGGGTGAAAAATTGGGACACGAGGTGGCGATGTGCATTTGCAGCCCAGAAACCCAATTGTATCCTGGGCTACATCAAAAGAAGCATGGCCAGCAGGTCAAGGGAGGTGATTCTGCCCCTCTACTCTGCTCCTCTGCTCTCATGAGACTCCACCTGGAGTACTGTATCCAGATCTGAGGCCCCCAGTACAAGAAAGACATGGACCTGTTGGAGTGGGAGGTCCATGAAAATGATTAGAGGTACTGGAACACCTCTCCTATGAAGAAAGTCTGAGAGTTGGGGTTGTTCAGCCCAGAGAAGAGAAGCCTCCAGGGAAACCTCATTGTGGCCTTTCAGTACTTAAAGGAGGCTTATAAGAACGACAGGGAAAGACTTTTTACCAAGGCCTGTGGTGACAGGGCAGGAGGCAACAGTTTTATACTGAAAGAGGGTAGATTTAGCTTGAGTATAAGGAAGATATTTTTTACAATGAGGGAGGTGAGACACTGGAACAGGTTGTCCGGAGTAGTTTGGATGTCCCACCATTGGAAGTGTTCAAAGGCAGGCTGGACAGGGCTTTGAGCAATCTGATCTAGTGAAAGATGTCCCTGCCCATGGCAGGGGAGATTGGACTAGATGATTTTTAAAGGACCCTTCCAACCCAAACCATTTAATGATTCTATAATTTTGCATAAATAGAATATCTATAGATATTTTCTTGTTAACTTTTATACCCCTTGTTAATTGAAACTTAGTTTTCATCTGGAATCTTTCTGTTTCTGAGCAAGCTTCCCTTAGTCCTTCATACTCATCTTCCAGTTCTGTGTCTTTGTTTCCATTTTTGCACGGTTCCTTTCTTTGCTTTCAAATCATAAAAGGGCATCTGATATTTCCACAATGGTCCTCTAGTATGCCTTGTTGTTCACATGTTGATACTGCCACTGAAATTTAGTCTTTTTCAGCAACTGCCAGATTTCCTACATTTCTTTATCGTCCCAAGAGAACCCCAGCCTCTGAATATGCTATTCATAATGTATGTTTGTTTGTGCTTATTACACTTCTAATAATGACCATTTTCGTGTAAATTTCTATCTAGTTTTACATTCTTTAAGCAATTTTTCGGTTAATTAGAACAAATCTAAAATATCTGCTTCCTTATTAGCTTCCTCAGTTCTCTAAAACACCATGTCGTCCCCAGCACATACCAGAACCTGATCACCTGTTGATATGAGCAGTCAACTTCTACTGAACAGAAGAAAATGTCTGCTACTGACAAAGGAAATTCCTGCCAGCCTGGGAACTGTGAGCCTGGGAACTAGGCCTGTGAACCAGAAGCATCCTTGAGAAGTGCAGCTAGCATCTTTGAAGTACAGCTGAGTACCTAGAAACTGGAGACATCCTGCAATACCATTGATAAGTGCAAAAACAAGGAACTATAATGGCAATTTATTGTCTGAAAAGGTGAAAAATACTCTTTGAAAAGGGGGAAACATCCTGAGAAAGTAAGAATCAGTAACTGTTGTTGGCTGTTCTAACTGTAAGAACAGGAAAACAGTCTGAAAAAATAAAAATTGGTCTTAGAGAATAGAAAGCATCATTGTCTATCAGATGTTCCAGTTGAAAAACAGAAATTAACAACATCTATTGGCTGCTTGAAGTGGTGGTGTGCTACGCCTTTTATGTCTCTATAATATAAAAGACACTTAATTTTTATGCAAATGAAGCTTTTCTCTCTGATGACTTCCTGTGCTGCATGTACTTTTCCCTTTCCTAAACAGGTCTGTGCGAACTTTCTACAAGATCTTGGACCCTCGCTGGAGACGCCTGGCTGACTCCAAACTGTGACGCAGATCATCTTTGAAGAGACACTCTGTTATTTTATTGGTCCCACTCTCGGCCCACTTCCGGGATTGGTTTGATTTGTCCTCCCACTTCTGGGATGGTTGGGTCTCCTTCCGGAATTGGTTTGTCTCCCCCTCTGGGATGGTTTGGCCCCCT